>JABXWE010019999.1:0-25123 GCA_014611495.1 Limonius californicus | reverse complement strand
GTTTTGAAATATTGTTCATATTTCTTTTTTAGATATCATCATTCGTTATATCTTACAACATTTAAATAACATAATACTACAGAAATATAAACTGCATATTTGGCGCTGCTAGGGTTTGCATTTTCTAATATATCAAACTTATGCTATGCTGAACATTAAACTCTTCGTAATATATACGGTATGTTGTATTGAAGTTTCTTAATGTGTTTCTAAGCATACTGAAACCTCATTTTTCTGTATCGTTCTGAGGTCCCTCACGCTCTAGAAAAGTATATACTTATACGTTTTCTTTATATCCAAATAAAGAGCTACACTTAATTGGTCTGGATAACGTAATCTTAGTTTATGGGGTTTTTTATATTTATCGTCTGAAGTCATCAAAATGTCATCTCCAAAACAAATTGCGGTAATGAGATCATACCAATCGCATTATTATAATATGAGCGTCGGGAAAGCACTTACGTGTGGTTACCTAAATAATTAACAAATGCATAAGCGATGATCGGCCTCGAAATAAATCACTCAATTACCCATTCATACATCACGGTTTTATTCAATCGGAACTTAGGCGGATCCCATACTGCCGAACTGTTGATTGAACCGGAAACGGGTTTTATTCGTGCGGGTAACGAATTGTCGTCAGATTTAAATAACAAATGTTCTTGTAGGTGTACGCAGTTGAATACCTGCATAGAATTATGTACAAACTAATATGACAGTACGAAATTTATCACGTGGCTACTATTCTTATTTTTCCCAAATTGGATTGGAGACCTAAAGCTGGTTGCACACAAATTCAATAGCCTATCTATTCTATAATTTGATTGCCAGAATTGTACTCGACTAATTCAAGTGAACAACTGCGAATTCGTTTTATTATTATTGCGAATTAACAAAACAGATGTTAAGTGTAATCGTATTGTGTCAGCAGTTGGCAAGTTTTTTTATAATTTTTTTGCTATTGTGGGTTTTATTTGTGAATAACTAAAATGCTACTTTTCACAGCGTGCCATATATCAGATTGCCGTCCAGATGTTATATTACGCCAAATTTACATCTAGAAGAAAAAGTTAATTTGTTGCAAGATATCTCTATTGTAGCTGACACATATGTGCTAAACTGTGATATACATGTTTCAGATTTCTTAACAATTGGATGATTTTTATGAAAAACGCGCTCAGTTGTACGGTACAACTTGTATACCTCATCACTTTACGGTTATCTCCCCTCAGTCATGATTTCCACAGAAATTAATGCTTAGAATTGCGATGAAACTGTCTCAACAAAGTATTTAAATTATTAATTACCATAAACGAAATGCCTTCTTATGGATAAAGTTAAATTTAAAACTTTTAGATATTGAAAAGTATGCGAATTTTATTAGTTTGTAATTATCAAAATCTCACATTATTTATGAATCATGCAAATAAATTAACACAATTTTAACAATTCATTGGATGTGGTTCAAATAAGTACTTGCAGAATAGTGTACCAAAAAAATTTTTGTTTAAAAAAGACATTTTTATAGGATCGGTGACAGACTGTCATATTATTATTATTATTATTATTATTACTATTATTATTATTATTATTATTATTATGAAGCTTTCACACACCTTAGAGGCCCATTGCTTTTTGGTGTGGTACAAAGCTAAGTTAGTTTGTACAATGTACAACAGGGCCCGATTCTACGGGCTACCGTGTTGGTGTGTAACCTTGCTTAACCTGCTTGGTGTGTGGTGTATTTATTTTTTGTGTAAATGATCTTGTTAACTCCTCTAGTGTGATCGTTACACGACTAGTGCCATTAATTTGATCCCCAATGGCAAATGGAGACCGGGCCCCAGTACCGATCACCCAGGGAATTATAAAAATTTCCGACCCTGGAGAGATTCGTTCGTTCGGGAAGCGTTTGGACTATTACATCCAAAGCTTGGCTCTTCTACCACTGAGCCATCCCCGCCCGTAGACTACCATGTTATAAAAAATAAAAGGTATTATTCTTCTTATCGTACCGTGTCCTCAGAGGACGTCGATCATTCTGACCCACCTAATTCTCTGCTGCCGCCAAAATAAACCAATAGATGACATGCCGAACCATTGTTTAAGGTTTCTTAACCACAACATACGTTTCCTTCGTATCAGCACCAACCTTTACACGTAATTAGGCACGCTAAAATGCCCCTGGACAACTACCCATCTGGTAAATAGACTGCATTCACCTCCACCTGGTTGGTACAGCTCTCCGTGGACTGCCGGCTCTTCCCCACACATCGTACTTTTTCCATTTTTTATTTAAGACAATTAAAACCACACTTCGTTTGATGATGCTGTATTCTCTTTTTAAATATTACATTTTTTAGGATATTCCAAACAAAAAAACAAAAGTAATCTCTAATTTAAAATTTAGTAATCGTTGACCGGCGGGAAAAGAGGTTAAATTGGCCCGGAAAAACACGTCTTACCCCGACGGCGATTCGCAGGTGAATGAATGAATTATTGAATCGAATTTAGAAGCTTACTTTTACTTGACAACCAATGAAATTACAAGGTTTATGACAGATGGGAAAATTGTCAAGCTGTCAAATCCCATTTTTTAAAATACTATTAATTTACACAACAAATCATAATAAAACCTTCAGATGGCACTTATGCCCAATTAGCATTCAAGCCCCCCCCCCTTTATAATATTCACCACGCATCAACTATATAATAGCTCAATATATATATATATATATATATATATATTTTTAACAATGACGGGGAAAGCACCCTTAACGTACTCCTTTTCTAATCTGAATTTCTGATGACATTTTTATTAACAGAAACCGTACAAAACATATCAGAATCTTTCACATTAGAAACTAGCCACAAACATTTTGCTTGTGGATTTTATCCTAAACAGTACAACTACAAAACAATTCTTCAAACTAACAAAAATCGCCCATCTCCAAAAAGAGCCACCAAACTCTTATCTTCAACTTCAAATAGTCGCACGATCAAAATCGAAACTGAAGCATAAGATATCATAAGGGCTCAACAAATCCAGTTGTCCGGTAACCTGTAGCGAGTAGATTTTTTCACCTAGCGACCAGATTTTTTTTCAGGGTATCTCAAAATTGACGCCCGTACTGTTGGAATTTGATTCAGGTGGCTAAAACAAATCGAAAATTAAGAGTGTAAATTTTTCCGATTGTGCTTCGTTATCGAGTTACTAATGAGAACAACAAAAATGTAACATTTAAATTAAACTTTTTTAAAAACTAATAATATTAGCAAAAAAATACAGTCCACATCTGTTGTCACAAAGTGTTCAAATAGGTTGCCTCCTACTTCAAGGCAAATATTCGCACGATTTATCTTGGATGTACAAATGCAAGCTATATCATCTTCAGGATTGACAATAGGTTGGCGGTAACCGTTTTCTTCCAAATGGTCCTGGAAAAGGAAATCCAACGAATTCAGATCCGGTGATCTAGGAGGCCATGGTATGGGTCCAGCTCTTCCAACCCACTTCTCAGGAAAATGTTTATTCACTTTTCCATAATGGGACAGTGCACCTTCATGTTGGAACCAACAATTTAATGTAACTGTTAATGGAACTTCATCCAGCAATGGCAGAGGTACTTGGTTTCGCCTCCACAAATTCAAGAACGTGCTTGCTCTTCTTGATCGACACTTAGTGTAGATTGACGTCCTGCCTAGTTTTTTTGAGGATGTAAAGTACCTATTTCCAGTAACCTTTGTGCAATACGTCTTATAGTTTTTGAAACAGGTAACCGACCATTTAGAAAGCCTCCTCATATATCGCACCATTGGGGTTGTCATTACACGAACCTAATACTTTCAACATATTGCTAGTATCTTGATTACAATGGTATAGTTCCATTTCAAACACAAAAAAAACAGAAGGAAATAAAAATAATGATACTTATAAATATGACAGAACCATTTATAATTTTTTAAATCGCCATGGGCACCTAATTGGTGTATGTCACACACTTATAATTTACTTTTTATCAATAACTCGATAACGAAGGACAATCGGAAAAATTTTCACTCTTAACTTTAGATTAATTTTAGCTCCCTGAATCAAATCTCAAAAGCATGGGCGTCAGTTTTGATACAACCTATACATAATTGAATGTGCTCCAAGTAAGGGATTTCTACCCGGCCTCGGTGGTCTAGTGGTTAGCGCATTTGCCTTTAGATCCAAAGGACGCGGGTTCGAACTTGGCCGAGGTCGGTGAGATTTTTCTAGCGGGGTGTGTCGGATAAGAAGTAAAGCCGTCGGTCCCGTGCCACTGCGATGTGTGACATGTTAAAATTCACTACTGAAGTTGGAATTACCCCAGATAGGTAAAATTCTTAGCTAGGGTATACAATAAGCCAACGATAGATGCAGTACTTAGAGAGATGCTTGGAAAACCGCGTCCTCAATCTCGCTCTTTCAAATCAATCGATCAAGGGATTTCTAAAATCGATTACAAATTTTAGATTCTTCCTAAGAGTGCATTTCTTGTTAGATTTTCTTCATATATTTGAAACATTGTTTTTAATTTTTTCGTGTGTAATTTATGATATTATTAAAAGTTATATTTTTCTATGCTGTGATGGTGATGATGACAGTCCAGTAGCGGTTTTATCTGGCGAGTATGAGTCACCGCGATTTGTCGAGTCTTGATTATAATTATGTAAGAACTGATCTATATCCTGAGTGCACTCAGATTTTGGAAGCTTCTTCTGTGTTTCCGGTAGCTTTGCTAAATAGATTTAGACATCTAGTAGTAAAGTATCTGTTGAACTTCTATTCATTTGTTGGCCATATTTGAGCGAAACCGAATCAACGATTTCAGATGTTAGGACCATTTAGAGCATTTCAGTGGTCCTTAAATTGTAAATCAACAGATCAATTGAGAGAATTAAAAAACTTCGAATAAGTAGTCAAAACTCTGGTAAACTTTACATTCAATTCGTCTGGTATAAATCATTTAAGCTTTAATTTTTATTACTATTGTAAAGAAACGCCTTCATGGTTACTGTAACTGTTGGATCATTATTTAAAACGAATTTGGTTAAATATAAAAAATCTGCAAATGCTCTTCAAAAAAATTTGATTAAGGAACGGTGTTTGGTATAAACGTGAAGTAAGAATGGGTTACATATATATGTCATTTTCAAAGCATGAGGAATGTAACACATATAAGGAACCACTAGAATTGGTTCTGGTATACTGCACTTTATTATTCTTTACTGCTATTTATAGTTTGTAGGAGCTCTATTTTTGAAAGTGATCAAAAGCAACAAAGCTATAGGGTGTATAAATTACAGCTTTTATAACCATTATAATAACCGCCGTTACTGAAATATGTTGCGGTGTCGTAATTACCCATTTCCTAATGGTTGCTGGTATAAATATAGCTTACAGAATGAAGGTACTCTGTGTTTTACTTTCAAAAAGAATTCCTTGGTATGTATCGCACACGAGCGAGTGCCGCCTACCATTTATCCATTACGATGCTTTTTGTAATTGCTATTCGTTAAGAAAATTATTCTACTAATACTAAATAACACTTATTTTCTTTCTTTGCAGAGACCTTAGATTTAACAAAATCAGAGATATTCCGGCTGGGACCTTGAAGCATCATAAAAATATAAGATCCTTGCTTTTAAACAATAATTTATTAACAAATTTAAACAATGGAGTCTTCACCGGACTTGTGCAACTTCGACACTTGTATCTCTACAAGAATAGAATCAAACATATCGAGCCTGAAGTTTTCCAAGGTCTGCCAAAACTGGAACATTTGTGAGTAAAATTAACTTTTAATTCACTTAATTACATTGAATTGTTTATGTGAAATTCCATCAGCACAATCTGTGCGATCTCTCATTCTTCGCCTCACACTAAAAATATCTTTGTTTAAAATTCTGAAAAACGGTGGTTATTGTGTTACTGCCCAGTCCAAGGTCCTTCAAATAATTTTAGATTTAGCTGAAAAATGATTTTTCCAGATATTTGCATAACAACGATATCGAAGAATTTCAAGCAGGAACGTTTTCAAACATGCCATCCCTAGATCGATTGTAAGTTAAATATGAAGCTAACATATTAATTATCTATTTAACGGTCTTCTTATTTAGATTTCTTTACAATAATAAAATTAAACACATTCCTCCCGGTGCTTTTTCTGGACTTCCACGCTTATCCCGTTTGCGTTTGGATTCGAACGCTCTTGTTTGCGACTGCAAAATGGCATGGTTGTCGAAGATGATAAAAGAAAATCAAGTCCACGTCGCCGCTAATTGCAAATATCCGACTGAAATGTACGGGAAATCCTTGAAGGGAATCAAAATGAGCGACTTCCACTGTAGTTAGTATTCCACATTTCACTCATCCCCTTTGCTGTAGCTTTTGCTTTGCAGAGTCGCCAGAAATTCTGAAAGGCCCTCAAGATATTGAAGTTTCTTGGGGAGGAACAGCTGTATTTACATGCAGAGTTGAAGGAGACGCTGATACCTCCATAGTTTGGATGCGAAATGATGCGGAACTTCCTAATGATGAAAGGTACCAAATTATGGATGATGGATCTTTGATGATCAAAAATACCCAAGATACCGATGTAGGTCATTACGAATGCATGGTTAAAGGTGTAGATGGCGAAGCTAAGTCCAGACCAGCAAGAATGATTGTCAGAAGGCCCAGCCATCCGTTTGATATAAACGAATATGGTAAAAAAGGAAAATAAATGTTTTTATCCGTTCAAATATATTTTTTTCAGATATACGGAAACCTAAATTTATATTGAAACCACAAAGTCTTTCGACATCTGTAGGGGCCCCAGAAGTACGTCTAGACTGCCATGCTGCAGGTGACCCTCAACCTACAATCACATGGTCTCAAAATGGTATCACTTTGGCGGTGTCTTCGCGACGCTTCGTAGACGGCGATGGTACCTTATTTATACGATCTGTAGAAAGTGATGATTATGGTACTTATAGATGTGAAGCTGCTAATCTGTACGGCAGAATTAGTGCTTCTGCGGAAGTTTTAATAAATGGTAAGTGCATTTTTGCTTAGTTGGTTTACTTTTTAACGTTTCCTAAACGAGGAGAAAGTGTCGAGACAACCTGTACCGGTAGCTTACTAAATATTTGGTAAATATAATCATACCATATACAATAATTTTTATTTATTATACCGTAAAATGGGGTGGATGGAAGAACTCGCGACCTTAGCGAGTTTATATCTTTCATTCGAATGTGTTTAATGAAAATGTAATTATTGGAAAAGTGCGGTCCCGCACAGTAGATTACATTACGTAACTAATATTTTGCCCAAAAAAATCAGTTTTCTCCATATAAATTATTATACTGCTTGTTTCTATTCACCTTCGATGCGGGATCAATAGAAACACCCATTGATTTCCCGCATATTTTACGCTTACAATGTAATAAAAATGTTTTTAAATCATATTAGATTTCATTTTTTTTAAATAACCACTTAAATCAGCGGGAATATACGCTAGGAAGTAATAAATAGATAAAACAATTGGCTATATAGTTTATTATTAAAAAAACAAATACTTAACATTCTTTTTTTATATATTAAAAAGTTTAACATGGCAAACAGGTAAAACATCAAAAATATTGTAGTTTTAATTTTAAACATTTTGATTTATGTCAAATGTTAAAAAGTTTCTTCTGCGACCTTCAACATTGTCTTTCTCTAACTGCTCTTTTGGGGCTAGTTTTCCTACAACTTGCTCATAAGAAAATATACTAACATTAGGAACTTCTGGAAATGCATAAACATATCCTGAATTAGATCTTTGTCTGGCGACTTCGTAAGATTGTTCCTTCAAACTCCTTGTAATTTTCATCTAATTGGGTCACCTTTCCAATAAAGTATTTGTACTTCTTGGATTTCGCGGATTTTTCTACCACAAAGGCCACAAGTTACCACATTGATTTTTCAATTTCCTTATTTTTAATTGGCGAAACGTTAGTAAGAAACCTCCCATGCATGTATACTGCAAGTTGATTTTCATTACTGGTAGACTTTTGTATGGGCAATATATCATTTTTTTCTTGATAACTTTCTTCTACTTCTTGTTGGCCCCCGTCTTCTACTTCTTCTTGAATTTCATCACTTTCTTCCTCAAAATCTACTGGACCCATACTGCTACCGCTGTCATGGTGTGACACATGATCCTCTACTTCACTCTCACTTGCATCAGAAAAACTCGGCCCCTATAACACTTTTCCCTGCAGGTACCTCAACTTTTTTGCGTCTCTTTTTCTGAGTGCCACTGGTACTAACATTGCCATACCGTATTTCTTTTAATGGTGATACAGCGGAATTATTCACCTGCTCTGTGACTTCGTTATCTTCAGCAGATTTATGTGGAAGCCTACTTAAAACCTCTTCGCGATTCAAGGGAAAAATTCCGCATTTTCTGAACCCAGTCTGAACATTTTTTTAAATTTTTGTTCTATTTCACCCATCAATTGCTTAAGCAAATTAGGAAATTTGTCTTTCGGAATACTTGCAGCTTGCTCCCCAGACCCCATCCTCCATTTCTGCTCTATTTTTCGCCAACCTGCCTTGAGCGGCCGAAAGAATGCAACGTCTAGTGGTTGTGCCATATGAGTAGAATTGGCGGGTAAAAATATAAAACAAATATTGTGGTCCTTACGCATTTTAACAGTTTTAGAAGAAAAATGGGATGAAAGGTTATCTCCTATCAACACCTTCTTCCCAAGAAGATCTTTTAAAGCCGGAATGGCGGATTTTTCGACCCAATCTTCGAAATAATTGGAGTCGAACCACCCATTTTGGCTTCGATTATATCGGGTTCCTTTTGGACCCCCCACCGTCCACGATTGATATAAATTATGTGCTTTATACACTATATAGGGTGGCAATACCTTTCCCTCTGCCGTTGCAGCAAACATAAGAAATGTTATACTCTTACTATAGTTACACACCCTTTCAGGATACCGACAACCACGTTTGGAAACAACCCTTTTTCGGCCTGGGTCGTCACTGAGATTGGTCTCATCAAAATTCAAAATGTTTGTCGGTGGAACTCTTTGTAACTCGTTGGTAAGGTCGTCGAAGTAGATATTTAGTTCTTGTAGGGAAACTTTTGCCCTAGAACGTTTTAAGTTCTGGCACAATCTGGTTCTTAACTTATCCTTATGACGTTTTAAAAACAAGTACGCAAAATCACCACCTGGAAGGTTGTTCTTAAATTTTAGAATTGTTTTTCCCTTGTTGTCAAGATAAACTTTGACCACTGTTCTTTGATCGTAGTGATCTAAAGGGTAACTCCAATCACTGCAGGTTATTAATTGTTCTGTGATCAGATCTTCGTGGAGGTTAATACAGGTTGTCCTCCATGTTTCTTTAAATTAGGATTTTTTTGCCGCAGCCTGTCTATATGGTAAACCACGATTTATGTCGTCAAGAGCAGCCCTTAGTGCATCTTCGTCGATTTTTTGGTACTCTCTCGGCATCGTCTGTAATGAAGAAAAAAATTACTGTGGAGTGAATAGAAACATCGAGGTGAATAGAAACACTATGTTTCTATTCACCCCAATTTTCTTTTTTTTTTATTTTACTAAGTACATTAGCAATCAGAATTACATAATATCCTATGAGCTAATTGTTTGTCTAAGTTGGTAGACTTGAAGAGGCTAGCACTCATCAGTGCAGCCTCAGCTTCTCCTCCATCCGCCGAAGATGTTGGAATCACTCTGGTGAATTAACATTATTCTGTAGGTCCCAGGGCCATTTCCGTTTAAATCGCCAAAAATTTGGTTGCTGGTTTAGCGGTGCTACGGTGTCGTTTGGATGGACTGCAAGTCAGTCATGGTGTCTGGTCGCCCGGTTCGTAATTACTTCACACACGTATGGGATGTTGGAATCTGTATGAAGGGTGTGGTTCGTCACACCCATAAGAGTTCGTAATTTTTTGGACAGAAATCTTTGTATGATGTCTATGTTGGAATAGCTAAAACAGCCCCATAGCTCGCAACCATACGTCCAAATAGGGCGTATGATAATTCTGTATATAAGAAGCTTATTTTCTGTTACTAGTGGAGACTTCCTGCCTATAAGCCAGTACATATTTTTGAATTTAAGGTCCATCGCCTTGCGTTTCTTCTGTATGTGGTGTTTGCAAGTTAGCCTTTTGTCCCAGTGCAAACTCAGATATTTAACTTCTTCTGATTGTGGTACAGGAATGTTGTTAATAGTAACCGAAGGGCATAGTCCTTTTCGCGTTGTAAATGTTATATGCACGGATTTTGTCTCGTGCACCTTGATTCTCCACTTATCTAACCATTTCTCCACGAGCTGTATGTGGTCTTGTAGTAGGCTTGTAGCAGTTTGGGGTCTTCACTGCACGCACGAACGACAGTATCGCCTGCGAAAGTTCCCATATCAGTATAAGGCGTGTTTGGTAAATCAGCAGTGAACAGAAGATACAGAACTGGACCCAAACCCCTGCCTTGAGGAACCCCTGCGGTGATTGATTGTATTTGCGAAGTTTTGCTTCCGAATTGTATTTCGGAATGGCGGTACCCCAATTTAACCTGAATATGTTCATTTTCTTCATAATTTTGTTTTAATTAAACGGTGTGCTGTTTGAACATAATGACCCCCATTACATATATTGCGAATATATATCAAGGTCCTGCCCAACAATTGCATTTCTTACCTGCTTCTTTCACCACTCATCAGCTGTAACGCACGTGTAAAAACGGTTGGCTAAAACAGTGTTTGAAAAAATCCAAAACAGGTTGACAAACATCCAAACAACACATTTATGTGGTTAAGTTGCGGCAAACGTGAAAATTTTGTTACACGGGATTTGTTTTAACTTTTACCACTTTCGGTTCTTTTCACCCTACAGTTTCTATACATCCCATTTTACGGTAACTTTGCGGTGGACGACGACTCACTCAGTTCAAGTTGGGCTTGATGCACACGTTTTCAAGTTATTTCTAATTTCCATAGTGTGCCCAAGTGGGGTATTTAAAGATTTTCTAATAACCTGCCGGTACCGGTAGACTAATCACAGCCAAAAGTCAAATCTAGTCATGATATTATAGCGAACGAAAAAGAAAATAGAGTAATGTGATGACACCGTCAACTTGGAATTACCGTTTGTCAAGCTAGCACTAATGAATTTGCTTGTATTTTGATTTAGAATTAAACTATCTTGTAAATTATTTATGCATCGTCTCATTCTGTTACAGTTCCTCCAGTTTTCACAACACATCCAGAAAGCGTGAACATCCAAGTTGGCCAGTATGCAAAAATTGAATGTATAGCAGTGGGTTCGCCTCGCCCTCAAATGACATGGTATAAGAATGATGTGCCAATTTTAAGCGGTGGAAGAACACAGATAAGCCCCGATGGCACCGTTCTTGAAATAAAAAATGCCAAAGAATCTGACTCGGGATTGTATGTATGCCAAGCCAGAAATGCGTTGGGTTATCGCGAAAGCAGTGCTAATTTAAAAGTAACCGCTGTGTTCCAAAAGCCGCCAAGGTTGGTGTACCAACCATACGATGTCGAAGCTATCTTAGGGAGCACCATTGAACTGCCTTGCAAAGGCGAGGGTGTGCCAACCCCAGGACTACAATGGCGTAAGGACGGTAGTGAATTACAGAGAAACGGAAGGACGCGTGTTTCTGTCAATGGTAATTTGTATATTGTTGGAATTGCTCTTGAAGATGCGGGTAGATACGAATGCACTGCTATAAACGAGTATGGACGAGCTACGGGTTCCGGTTACGTTACCATTAAAGAAGAGCGTCATCCAGCAGGGCTAAGCGTTGGAGATAAATTAGTAAAAATTGCGTTTGCAGAAGCAAGTCAAGAAGTAGATGCAGCAATTAATAGAACTATTGATAAGCTGTTTAATCATCCCGATAGTCCCCGAAGTTCGGCCGAAATCTTTAGAATTATCAGATACCCCAACGCTCCGGCTCGTGAATTAGCCAGAGCTGCTGAAGTATACGAACGTACTTTGATAAATATCAGAAAGCACGTTCAAAAAGGAATGATGGCGAATTTTACAAGTGACTTTAATTACAAAGAAATTTTAACTCCGGAGCATTTAGATCTTATTGCAAGATTATCCGGCTGCATGGCCCACAGACAAGTCAAAAACTGCACCGACATGTGTTACCATTCTAAATATAGATCTATAGATGGAATGTGTAATAATCTGCAAAACCCATCATGGGGTGCATCTCTCACTGGTTTCAGGCGCATTCTAAAGCCCATTTACGAAAATGGTTTTAGCACGCCCATAGGATGGAACAAAGAGGTCAAATATTACGGTTTTCCTAAGCCCAGTTCGCGTTTAGTGTCTACCACTCTTCTGTCGACAGAAAAGATCACATCTGACGATTTCATAACACACATGGTCATGCAGTGGGGCCAATTTTTAGATCATGATCTCGATCACGCTATTCCTGCCGTAAGCTCTGAAAGTTGGGATGGTATAGACTGCAAAAAGTCTTGTGATTATGCTGCTCCTTGTTATCCGATCGATATACCACCCGGAGATCCGCGAGTCAAAAATAGACGCTGTATAGACTTCTTCCGTTCATCTGCTATCTGCGGCTCTGGTATGACATCCGTTTTCTTTGACGCTATACAACCAAGAGAACAAATCAATCAGTTAACGTCGTATATAGATGCCTCGCAGGTTTATGGATTTTCAGAAGAACTTGCGAGACAACTACGTGATTTTACGAACGATCATGGTTATTTAAGAAACGGCCAAGTGTTTCCAAACAGAAAACCCTTACTTCCTTATGCAGGAAATGAAGGAATGGATTGCAGAAGAAATCTTTCTGAAAGCAATGTAAATTGTTTCTTGGCTGGTGACATACGCGCAAATGAGCAAGTGGGGCTTCTCGCAATGCATACGGTTTGGTTCAGAGAACACAATCGAGTTGCCGATGAACTTAGACGCTTTAATCCACATTGGGACGGAGAAACTCTTTATCAAGAAGCCAGGAAGGTGGTAGGCGCGGCAATGCAACACATAACCTACAAACATTGGTTACCTCATATTGTTGGTCCTGAAGGAATAAGCATGTTAGGCGAATACAAAGAATACGATCCCACGATTCATCCCTCAATAGCCAATGTGTTTGCAACGGCTGCATTAAGATTTGGCCACACTCTTATCAACCCTATTTTGCATCGATTAGATTCTTCATTCAGGCCTATTCGGGAAGGCCATTTGCCATTACACAAGGCGTTCTTCTCTCCTTGGCGTGTTGCTGATGAGGGCGGTATTGATCCTTTACTGAGAGGGTTATATACGGTTCCAGCAAAGTTGAAAAAACCGGATCAGAATCTTAATACAGATTTAACAGAGCATTTGTTCGAATCGGCACACGCAGTTGCCTTAGATCTGGCAGCGATAAACATCCACAGGTCTAGAGATCATGCTATTCCCGGTTACATAGAATTCCGTAAATTCTGCAATATGACTGAAGTTGACACATTTGAAGATTTGCGTTATGAAATCACGGATCCTATCATTCGGAGGAAATTGGAAGAGCTGTATGGACATCCTGGCAACATTGATGTGTTTGTGGGAGGCATTTTAGAAGATCAGGCTGAAGGGGCGCGCGTTGGGCCACTCTTTAGATGTCTTTTAGTTGAGCAGTTCAAACGTCTTCGCGATGGTGACCGATTCTGGTATGAAAATCCCTCCGTTTTCAAACCAGAACAGCTCGTGCAAATTAAACAATATACTTTGGCACATGTACTGTGTGAAACTGGAGATAATATAACGCAGATAACCAATAATGTGTTCCTTTTGCCCAATATCCAAGGAGGATTAGTTAGTTGTTCGAAAGTACAGAAAGTTGATTTTCGTCTTTGGACCGAGTGTTGTAATGATTGTAGATTCTCTGGACAAGCAAACACAATAAGTAGGCTAAATGCTCAACGTTTTCGAAGACATACAAATGGTTTTACTCCTAGACCTGCACACGGCTTCGACAACAACACTAATGTAGATTCTTCTCGTGAAGAAAATTATAGCAACAGAGTATTATTTGGTGAAGATGATTATAAAATTCACGATGTATTCACGCGTAATGATGAACTGAAGCTGATTAAACGTGTGGAAACACTTGAAAATACCGTAGAGAAATTGCAAGAATACATTAAAAAGATGGATAAGAAAATTAAAAAGTTGGAGAAAAACTATCGACTGTCGCAGCTATAGAACCAAATAAGAACTGCTATTGTATTTGTTTAAAAATCTTGCTCTATTATGTAGATAATCTTATTTACATTTACTGCCTGCACATACGTAAAATATGCTGCTATAAGAAATACATATATAAACTTTTAAGGTAATATGTGATAAAAAGCTTTTTTATGAAATGTGTTCATAATAATAGTAATTGTTGGTAACTACTAGGTTGAACAATTTGTAAAAATGTTAAGATGTGCAATTATTCTGAACACTTTTACAGACTGTTAAATTTACTAGGACTGGTATAAATCAAAGAACTACTTCCTAATTTCATGTACTTAAGAAAAAATTCAACTTTTCATAGGTTAGGCTTGATTTACATGATACATTTGTTGTTTTGCAAATGTGTCACGTACATAAAGTTCATATCTAAACACATGTGCACATACGCAATATTTTCATAGAAAATTTTACATACTAAATGCTTTAAATTCAGCCATTAACCTAGATGTATAATTAAGAGTTATTGTAGTAACTGACTAACAAAATCAAATTTGTTACTTTGTTAGCATCCACCTGGTCATGTTTCTGTATCTTCTTTAAAAAATAAAGTGTTACAGACGTCTTCATACCTTGCCAATTAAAAAGCCAAACAGAAATGTAATAAAAAAAAGTCGTGCTAAGTAATAAAGATAATTAGGACAGATACAGAATTTGGCCTTTAAATATTGATATATAATGCTCGTGCCATTGATTTAGTTTGTAATACTTAAGTTTCTTTTTTATACTTTTCAGTCTATACATGAATGTATATCTTCAGTCATTCTAAATATATAAGTATATTTCGTAATTGTGTTAACAGCTTGTTTCTTTTTTCCGTTTTTGATTTCACTTGCTTCTGTTTTTCATTGAAGGAAAAGGACATACACAAAAACAATAGTGTAACTTTTATATATAATGAGTAAAAGGAGTTTGAAAACCGCAAAAACGGCATCGATGTTTGGACAATGCTGCCATACATGTCTATTTGGACTGCTCATAAATAGCTTTTATTGCCTTCGGCTGACTAGGTGGTGAAGTAAGGGGATTTCACTTCTTTGAAGAAGAAGAATGTAATAATATTCATTTTCATACAACAAAAATTAAAAAATAACGTTGATAAAGTATAAAACAATCGGTCAAAACCAATCTTAATTGTTATTATCGCTTCTGCATTATTTTGTGCTATAATTTAGTGCAGCATAATCTCACTGCGGAAGAAATTTCTTTCTCTAGAACGAGAAATTTTCTAATTAAGACATGGGACTAATTTTTTTTATAATCTGCAAACGGGAAACGAGTCCATTCAAAATGTAAACATTTTCTTATGCTTTTTGAATAAGTAAGCAGTTATTGTTTCAGACTTCACAGGTTAATTGTTAAAGTAATATTGATTTAGCATCTGTGAGCGTATTTGTTATTATAAATTTTAACGTAGGTTCCTAGAAGTATTGGCAGGGAACATCCACTAGGTCCTAGTAGATGTTCCTAGTGACTAGGAGAAATGAAACGTTCTTGCTAAATTGTGGCAACCCGCATGTCCTTTCGCCGCCTGGCGGTAGAGAGGCAGAACTAAAAAAATTAAAAAATTTGCCGCGCTTATTTCGAAAGTTCTAATATTTTCAAAATATACACAACGCCAGCAATTTTTATGAAACAGAAATTTGTTTATTTTTACTGGAGAAGACTATATACTGATAAATAACAAAAAAACTATTAAAAACAACTTAAGTACTTGCTTGCTTGCTTGCTTTGAAAGAGCGTGATCTAGGACGCGGTTTTCCAAGCATCTCTATGCACTTACGCCACATTTGGCCCATTGTACACCCTAACTAAGAATTTTGCCTATCTGGGGTAATTCCAACTCCAGTAGTGATTTTTAACGTGTCACACATCGCAGTGGCACGGGACCTACGGCTTTACTTCTTATCCGACAGGAGGTGCACTTTCAGATTTTTCCCTGCTAACAAAATCTCGCCGACCTCAGCCAGGTTCGATCCCGCGTCCCTCGGATTTAAAGGCAAACGCGCTAACCACTAGACCACCGAGGTCGGCACTGAAGTACTAAACAACTCTGAGTTCTCATCAGACCACCGCCTCCTACCCACGTCATTAACCATAGACGGAAACCCAATACGACGCGAGAGATTTATAAGACATAGTACACAAAGAACATAGACAATCGATGCAGAGATAAGGAAAGAAAACGATTAAACAGAACAGAAATAGAAAAACTAAATAATTTACAAAATAATGTAGATACTTTGTGCCTTATTATGTGTTAATTAACAGTAAAGTGTTGCTACGATCTAGTTTCCAATGTCCAAGAAATATATATCAACTAATGGCGTGCGCTAATAACAGATAGATTACATCCTTCAGTTAGGCTTTTCTATCAAGGTAAGCAAAACGAAATCTTTAAAATTAACGCAACCGTAAAAACTTAAGGTCTACAGAACCGTTTATTATTTGTTTATGAAACACATCTCCCAAGACTTCTATGTATATTTGAAACATTTATGTTTATTTATTTATATCTAAAAACGGATTTTGCAAAGAATGACGCAAATTCAGTGTTATGGAGCGTAATTTCTTCTCATTGGTTAAACATTCAGGCCTTCGATTTTAATCCTTATTTATTGAATATTTACTGCAGATTTGGTACTAATGTTGTTCTTCTTTAGTCTATGGTGTCCTTGTATAATACCGTTCCTCTTCTATTTTAACTGCACTTAGGTACGTCTATACTTGTGCGAATCTAAATGTATCGAAAATGGAAAGGATTCTGAATATATTTTTATCTAAAGCTGAAAAGCTATAAATGTTCAAAATTTCTATTGTTGACTCCAACACAAGCTTTTGTTTCTTTCTGGAGTACTGGAACTGACATTCTAGTTAGAAGTCTAAGTTAATTATGTAAATTGTGGGTAGGTATCTATCGCTTGTCTACTACCAACATTTTAGAGAAATTAATTGACTAATTGTCACATTGTTTCTTTGACAAATCTAGCAGGTAAATGAAGATATTAAAAGTGTATTAATTTCACAATTATCCCACTTGCCATCCCACAGATTTTGAAAAAGACCGCAAATATTTTTTAATCGAAATTTATTAAATACTAGTTCTACTGCGTCCTGCCGAGGATGGTTGTAAGTCAACATAAGAACCATTAACGCTTACACACTTATTCCAACGTTTTCTAATAACGCTATACCGTCGAAAAAACTCTGCAAAATACGACTTCATAGAGTTTTTCAAGTCCTCATTCGACAACAAGCAACGCCCTCTCAAGTGTTTTTTGAGTTTTGGAAAGAGTTAATAGTCACAGGGGGCGCGGACCGGACTGTACGGTGGATGTTGTAATTCCTCAAAGCTGCATTTTATTTAATTGTTTGAACCAACAGTAGGTTTAAAAAGGTATCAAACAAAGAAGTAACTTATTCTAATAACCAACTACAACAACTAAAAGAACAGAGAAAAACGTTTGTCAAGAACTCCTTAACCAGTATTATCGTCAAGGAGATGATTTTCTCATGAACATCACCACCGGGGACGAATCTTGGGTTCATCATTACGACCTTGAAAACAAACGGCAGTCGATGGAATATTGTCACCCTTCATCTCCGGGTGTAAGGAAATTCAAAACAGTTCCCTCAGCACACAAAGTCATGCTCAAAATATTTTGGGATCGAAAGGGTGTCACTCACACGGAATATCTGCCAAAGGGAACAACGATTAATTCGGCAACTGCGTAACCTTACGAGCACTCAAGATACGTATCCGTAGAGTAAGGCCGCGAAGGACCACTTTCTGGTTGCACCACAACAACGCCAGACCGCATTGCAGCCGCGAAACGACGAAGACAATGGCGAACCTGAAATTCACGGTTGTTTCTCACCCTCCGTACAGCCCCGATTTCGCACCCTCAGACTTCTGGTTATTCCCAAAGTTGAAGGAGGTATTGAAAGGTCACCATTTTTCGTCGGATACCGAAGTTCAGGCTGCTGTGCGCAAGTGGATCAAGAGTAAACCAGGCAGTGTCTTCATGCTCGGAATGAGGAAATGGATACAGCGTTTGGAAAAATGTGTGACACTATATGGTGATTATGTAGAAAAATAAAAATGTAGGTTTGAAGTACAATAAATTGACTTTATTTCGACACATTTTCATTATTTCCTCTTGTCTCAAACATATTTTATAGGATTGGAGACCTTAGTTATCAATCGACCCTCGTACTACTTTTACTTTTTTTAATTTTTCTTTTTGTTTAAGTATTTCATTTCAAAGCTGTGAAATAAACCAGCGCTAATTTGGCAGTCGAAAAGGCCAAATAACCCTATACCTATTAAAGAGCAAAAACAATTGATAGGATCACTTTTGTAGCAAATATTATAAGCATTATTTTTGTATATTTTTGCTGGGACCAACAGTTTCCGAGATAAAAACGAAAAACCGAAAAAAGTGTCATGTTTCACGTCACTGCCGCTAGAGCTCACCTCCGATTCATCGGGACTTTTCTGTAATTCATCACTAAACTCTATTTGTTGAGCATTGAGCTAGAACGCCAACAAACGCACGTGTTTGACTTACCCGAGCGCGCGTTGTGATTGTTCTACACTAGATAATGCTAATGCCTCATTACTTAATGTGTAATCGACGCTCAAACATTTACTTTGCACTCGTAATTACCGGGTTAAGTTTGTGTGCTTTTTGAGCAGTGCTTATCGGTTTTCGGAGTGTTTGTATAGTGCCTGTTGCTTAGCTTCCTAAAATGGAGCAAGTTGTTCCAGAAACGTGTAATCGTAGGTGGCGTCCTACTACTTTAAATGAAAAACGATTAATAGTAAAATTGTATAATTTGACGTTAGAAGAACATCCTGAAATTTCACTGACTGACATTGTACAATTTGTTGCTAAAACAGTGAGGGTTGGTGTTGCAACAGTAAAAGGAATTTTAAAAGAGTTTCGGGATACTAAAACTTTGTCTTCTCCATGATCTCCCGGAGTTAGAAAAAAACTTTTAGATGAAATTGATAATACTGTTCTCTTTGCAATTCGTAAGAAGGTACGTGCTATTTTTAAACAAATTGTAATTTTTCTGTACAATATGAGAAACTTATTCCTAAACTTGCATTTCTGAGCTTGGTAAATTTCTGTGTAGGTTCACGAATTTATTGTTCGGAACGAAATACCAACCATAAATAAAATTTTGACGGTCGTTAAAGTCCATAAAATACCTTTACTTAAAAAAATGGTTCTTTTCAGAACCACCAATTCTTCTAAAAAAGAATTCTGACGGCGCGAACGGTAATTTAGAAACGCAAGGAATATTATATAAATACACATCCGGTAAATCAACGCACCTGTCAAGCGATTGTTTACGTTCTAGCTCAATGCTCAACAAATAGAGTTTAGACACCTCTAAGTAAGTGTGCCAAGTTTTAAAACTGTTGGAATGATTTGGATGATGATGGCCTTTTTTGCCTTTCGTTGACTGGACAAGTATGAAATGTGCCTAGCCGGGATAAGCTGGGAGGGATGGCATACAGAGTTGCATTTAGTAACTAGATGGTTTATAAAAACAGTTTCAAATATTTTGAGAATACATTTTTCCAGTAAGAGGGTATATACATACCATATGTACAAAAAATTTTAGATAAAGGGTGGCTTTGTATGTCAGAACGTATGTCGCACTTTGAAACTGCTTTTAAATTGAGGGGATCGAGGGTTTATTTTCAAGTACCTACCTACATATTACAATAAATGTTCAAAATGTCCACCGTTTTCATCCAAGCATAAATTTACACGCCTTTTTCATGTTATCAAATGCGTTTTGGAGCATAACGGGTGTGATATTGGCACATTCTTCAACTATTCGGTTGCGCAACTCAAGAAGTGTGTGAACTGGAATTTTAAAAATTGTGTTTTTCAAATGCGTTAAAACAAAGTAATCAAGAATAGTCAAATCTGGTGATCTCGGCGGAAATTCTGGTTCACAACATAAACTGATCAGGCGATCGTCGAAAAACTGACGCAAATAAGCAATGGATTGTGGAGTCGTATGGGAAGTGGCACCGTCTTGTTGGAAATATCCATGTTGTAGCTCATCGTCATGTAGTTGGTGTGTGAAGGGGTTTAAGATATTGTCTCGATATCTTTGAGCATTGACGGTTCCTTCAAAGAATATGGGAATTAATCGTCTTCTAGAGACACCTATCCATAGACCAATTTTCTGGGGATGTAACGGGGTCTCACAAAATATATGAGGGTTTTCAGCACTCCACATCCTCATGGTTTGTGAATTAATATACCCTGATAAATGAAACCATGCTTCATCTGTAAAGAATGTTAAATCCAAGTGGTAATTGTTATTCAATAAATGTTGAGTGAACCATTGGCAATACAACACGCGCCTGTTATTATCACCCGGTAACAATTCATGAGTTGTCTGCATCTTGTAAGGAAATAGACCAATGTCTCTTCTCAAAATTGTTCTACAGGTACCTACAGATACAGGAACTTGTTGTACGAGTCGGCGCAATGATGTTGTAGGTGCTTCATTCATACTCTCTTGAACATTTTGAATGGTCTCCTCTGTACGGACTGTTGGCCTTCCACTTCCGCTCTTCCGTGTTACGCTTCCTGTTTCTCTAAATAACCGCACACAATTTCGTACCACATTAAAAAAGTCGGCCTCCAGAAACACAAAATCAGGAAACTGTTGTCGAAATTCAACCATACAAGGGCGGGTACTGTAAATCCATTCCCCATTTTCAAGATTTCCATTGCGAAAATAAGATTCAACGATGAATCGCTTATGTATTTCTGTAAACACCATTATTAAATTAAATCTGATTAAAACTGACATTTAATTGTCATAAAATCATCAAAGACCGACGTATTGAAGTACAAAGCCACCCTTTATCTAAAATTTTTTTGTACATATGGTATAAACAAATACTTTAATATATGAAAGTATTTGATATAAACAACCTAAAACATTGTTTTGTATTTATTGACCAAGATCACCTCTGAAACTACGAATTCGTCTCCAATTTAAAGCTGGTGCTGCAGCCAATTAATTTGCACATTATAATATTTAATACAACTGGTAAATGAAGAATCTACAGTGTGATTGTAAATGATTGAGGCTAGTTTGAATTTATACAGTTTTAGATATATTCCGAGCCAAAAAGTTTTACAAACTTCCTGTTTTTAAAGAGCCTACTTGTCTACAAAAGATTTAGATGGTATTTATGTTTTAGACTGAAAAATATATTCCTTAAACGTGGACAGAATATTGCATTTAGTAACATATCACCAGAGATATCTTACTTAGCGTTGCCAAACATTCCATATTCAATAAAAGTCTTGTAAGTTTGATGCAAATCTTATATGCGAGTAATATAAAAATGAAATGCTTTTATATTTCACCACTGAGAAGTAAATCAGTAAAGATATTAAATGTATAAGAAGTTTCTCTAAATAAAAAAAAAAATAATAATGCTACTGTAACGTGTAGTTCAATTCAATCAAAATCGTAGCTCCTTATTACTAGCTCGAAATTGAACCTAAAATTTAATTATTAGGTTTGTAATAAATTTAACAACTTATTCTATATTGAAAAACTGTTTTTAAAAATATAATTTAATATTCAGTGTGTTATTAGCTTGAATAATACTTAAATTGTTAAACTAATAAACATAACCTTATTTTTTTTAAACTAACCTTCAAAGATCACAACTTTTAGGCCACCTTTAAAAGTATAATATGTGTTCAGATTTCAAATTGCTAGATTCAGTTTCTTTGCAAAACAAGCTATCCGTCAATCATGCTCTTGATTGTTCGCAAGATAACCGGTACTGTATTGTGGCAGAAGATGGATTATACTTTTTCCAGTTGTGCGGAATAATGGATAACATACTACCAACAGCCTCGCTGAAAAAGCTGTTCCTCAAAATACCACATTTTGCAGTTAGTTCACATTTAGGATTTGATATTAATTCATTCATAACCGAATTACCCCAATTTGAATTGTATGAAGCAGTGCTACGGCTGGATATTTCAGAAGAGTTAAGTGCCAGTGCATCTATTAAGCAACAACCCATACAAGCAAAGTGGTCTCCTGTTGGTTTAATCGGTAATGCGCAATGTGCTGTGGCTTCCCTTACTAACACAGGGACTCTGTTTATATTTATTCGTACGATAAACGAGGCAGAATCAGAGGAGTTCATTGTTGTGACAAATATTTCGCAACTTTGCATCGATCATTTTAAAACATCTTGGACAAATCTTACAAAAAGTACACCTAGTGCTGCGTTTTCAGAATTAAAAAGGAGAGCTGGGGAAGTGATATTAACCGGTAGGATTTATAATTTTAATTGTTTTCGCATGAGAAACATATTTTCATCTTGCAGCTTTTACTTGGAGCCATCTAATGACTGTGGATGGTAAAGAATTTTGCTTGTTTATTGTTGGCCATTTAAATGGTGGAATAAGTGTGTGGAAGTTTGATAAACGAAATGCAAATGATTTGACCAAATATGATGTAAGTTTAATGGGTTATTGTACGACAGAATTGAAGAAAATATCGGCACTACATTGGCAGCAGGCTGGAAGAAATGGTATTTGAATTATTCATCCTTTGTACTTCTAAAACCGCTTATATGTTGTAGGTTTATTAATTATTGGTGACATTGAAGGCAAAGTTAAGGCAGTCTGTGTAAAGAATATCACCGCAAACAGTGTGGAGTTTGGAAGTGATCTTTATTTATGGAATGAAGTAGATCACATTAAAATTGAACACTTTAAAATTTTTACTAGCAACAACATGATTTTTGTTCTTATTGTAAAGGGGAGTTTTTTGCTTGTGTGTCTTCTAGGGGAATCTGGAAAACTTTTAGATGTGCATAGTTTCCATGTTGGCAATTTTCATATCACAGGTAAGCAATGTTAACAACTTCTAACTAATAATTTATCCGTACCGGAATAACTAAAGTACATTTTTACTGTAAACTGATTGGGCTTGCACCAATTGCTTTAAGTCTCTTATATTTATTTATTTATTTATTATGAACAAAACAGGCGCGAAGCCTAATTACATTGCTCGACATTCACTAACAACAATAACATGCAAAATACCAGCAAAATAAAGAAAAAATGTATGACATTAATAGAGTTAAAAAAAGAAAGAAACAGTAACATAAATAACAATAATAACAACTAATTGTACCCACTCATACACAGAATTTACTCAGCGTACAATTTTTTTAATATACCCTTTATATTGTGCTACTGTAAGAGTAAATATATCGATTTGAAAGTTATTCATACTATCTAAATAGTTAAACAATGAACATATTCTTGTGATAGTTGAATTTTCCTTCACTTGAGTACGACAAAGTTGTATATAAAAAATATTTTTCTTACGAGATCTGTAAGGTGGAATATAGAATGATGTTAATGACAAAAGGTCAGGGCAGTCAATGAAATTACGTAATATTTTGTATAAGAATGTTAAATTAAATATCATACGTCTTTGCAAAAGTTTTGTGATTTCTAGTTCACGTCGTAATCCCGCATAAGATTCGAAACCGGGGTATCTGTGATATTTTTCATAGTAGTACTTCAGGAATTTGTTTTGCACTATTTCCAGTGCATTTGCATAAACTGCCCTACCAGGATCCCATACTACAACCGCGAATTCCAGTTTCGATCTTACTAATGTATTGTACAATGTTTTAATAGCCGAAAGATTGCTAAAATTTTGACATGTTCTCATTAAGAATCCAAGAGATCGCATTGAGATATTAACAGTGATTAATATATGTTCATTGAATTTTAAGTTAGTTGTAAAATGCACACCTAAGTCTTTTACTGTCTCCACCCTCTCTAAGACAACAGTATTCATAATGTAATTTCGGCCAACCACGTTCCTTCTAAGACTGTATGTCATCACTTTGCATTTGTCTGCATTGAAATACAGTTTGTTCTCTTCGCTCCATGTTGTAACAGAATTAATGTCGTGTTGTATCAGCAGAGAGTTGGATGAGTCGCGCGACTTTAGAAACAGCTTCAAGTCGGCCGCAAACATTAAAAATTTACAGTTCTTTATACAATTGGATATGTCATTAATAAAAATTAGAAAAAGAAGAGGTCCCAAGTTGCAACCTTGAGGGACTCCTGATGGCATTCCATAAACTTCCGAATAATTTGCCCCTGTGGTGACGTACTGCGCCCTCTCTTGCAAATAAGATCGAAACAATTCAAGTAGTGAAAGTGAAAGATTAAATGTACGTAGTTTTTTTAACAATATATCGTGGTCCACTGTATCAAACGCCTTCGAGAAATCCGTGTACACTACATCCACTTGATCGTTTTCTTCGAAGGCGTTAGATACGTAGTCGACAAATAGAGTTAAATTAGTTTGCACCGACTTCCCTTTCATAAATCCGTGTTGCTCGAAACAAATTTCTGACTTGATATGATTATACAATTTTGTATAAAGGAGTTGTTCAAAAACCTTACCCGGAGCGGAAAGTACAGATATAGGCCTATAATTCGAGATTCTATGTTTATCACTCGATTTATGAAGTGGATTGACTCTCGACGTCTTCCACACGCATAGAAATGTGTTTGATTTTAAAGCTAAATTAAATACTATTTGCAACGGGTAGGCTACTTCATCAACACAAGCCCTCATTATATAAGGTGGTATGGCATCTGGACCCGCAGATTTTTTAGGCTTCAGCTTTTTAATTGCAGCTTTGACCTCCTCGATCTCAAACCTATTTATTACAAGATTGTCTAGTTTGTCGTTCAAAATTATATTATCGT
>JABXWE010019998.1:0-14019 GCA_014611495.1 Limonius californicus | reverse complement strand
CTCGATAGTGGAGTGTTGCTGTCTGAAACCGAATTGGTGTTGAGGTATTAGTCCTTGATCCTCTATTATGGGTGTCATTCTTTTCAGTATCAATCTTTCCAGGACTTTAGATAAAAGAGGTAGCAGGGTTATTGGTCGGTATGATGTAGCGTCTTGTGCAGGTTTACCGGGTTTCAAAATAAGGCTTATTTGGCCAAACTTCCATTGTATGGGAAAATACTGTAGCCTTATGACAGTGTTAAATATTTGAGTAACAGCCATTATAGCCTTGTGGTGCAGTTCTTTCAGAACTTTTGCGGTTATGAGGTCATATCCTGGCGCTTTTGCATTGTTTAGGTTCCTTATCTCGTTTTTTATTTCTGCAGGAGTAAAGTGTTGAATGGGTGGGTTTAGTTGGAGCGGAGCCTGTAGGTAGTTTAATATCTCACTCTCTTCTGTAGTGTAAGATCTGGGGGATGAGGTTGAAATATGGTTGATAAGTGATTCGCGAACAGTTCCGCTTTTTCATCATCGGTTCTTGCCCATGTGCCATTGTCTTTACGAATTGGTGGAACTGGATTTCTGGGGCGTTTGAATTTTCTGGTGGCTTTCCATAACGTGTAGGTACTCATAATGTGCATAGGGAGAGAGGTTACTGATGTATTCGTTAAATGTTTCATTTTTCCATTGTTGAAGTGCCTATTTTAGCTCCCTTGTTAACCTATTTCATCGGTTTTTGCCAGTTGGATGCTTAGTTCGTTGCCAAGTATTTCTGGCTCTCCTTTTTTCTGCAAGCTTGTTTCTAATGTGTAGTGGATAATTTTCTATAATAATGAGTTTTTCGCTACTAGGTGGCATGGAGTAATGTGCTGCGTGGTGTATGGTATTTTTTAATCGATCGACCGCGGAGTCGACTTCGTGTTCGGTCTTTAGAGAAATTTGAATTACTATATTATCAGTTAGATACTCTCTGAACATTTCCCAATTTGTGTGTCTATTGTAGAGCGAGGGTTTCTTTGCTTTGGTGATGACTGATGTACTCATTGTAATGACTATGAATGAATGGTCAGAGAAGAGATCAAAACAAGTGTCCACTTTGCAGTAGCTAGAAGATATGCCTTTGGTGACAAAGAAATCCACAGCATCTGGAATTTTATTTAGGTCTGATGGACAGAATGTGGGCTCTCCAGTGGCTAAGTGGTTGTAGTTATGTGCTTGCATCGTCTTGAGTAGTTCCCGGCGTTTAGTGGTGGTAAGTCTCGATCCCCATAATGGATTTTTTGCGTTGTAGTCCCCGCCAGCAACAAACTTGTTCCCTAGTTTTCGAAAGAACAGTTCATATTGTTGTTCTGCAATTTTTAAAAATATCTCGTATCTACGTTCTTCAAGGCCTATTTCAACTTGCCAAAAACACAATTCCTACATAGCCAGAAATGCAAGAAAAATGTGTTAGGAATTGAACAATGTGCGTTTATTTTGTGCCTTAATTGCTTTTAATTCTTTTAGGTCATTGAATGCGGAAAATGTAGTAAAAGTCAAATATTATCATTGTGGAGGTACTAAGACTTCCTCATAAATGTGTTTCAGATGTGGTTATTACTTCTGGTTGTACCGGAAGGGATACGATTTCACTGGAAGCATATTTATATCTGCCATAGGTATCCACGTAACATAAATTCTATCATCTAATATTATATAATCAAACTGACAGAGGAAAACACACGTTCTGAACCGCTTGGAATCCAAAAACCGTGAGCTTCTGTCTCCCCATGCGCGTGTATGCATACATGTGTATATATTAATTCAGGAACTATAGTGCCGGTTGCAATGAAATTCGTATTAACCAAGTACAATGGTAATTACTGTATTGGTCAAAGCTATACCAAGCGAAGACGGGAAGTAGACAAGGCTTCTGCATGGAATAAGTTAGTCAGAAAAACGATATTTTATAACATCAGTAGGAAATCTCTTAAACCAGTGTTAAAACTAAATGTTTAACAGAAATTAGTTCGTTTAATACAAACGATTTCACACCCTTCACAATGAAACCTGTTGTAGCTAACTTAACCATAACTTTATACAAAATATTGTAAAGCGGTATTCGATAGTATTTTCAAGAAGTCTGTGAAGTATTTTACTACTTTTATATGACTTAAAGATTATGGTAGATATTATATTCGGTTTTAGGTAGGAACGTTAAAGCTAAAATTTGCAGAAATATGTTTAGTTTAATAGAAATCTCTTAAAGCAGTGGTGTTAAACACGCGGCCCGCAAGACCTTAAAATGTGGCGCACTGACCAAAGCTTGAAGTAGACATTATACAACTGTTAAAAAAGAATAAAAAAATATATATATATATATATGTATATATATATATATATATATACATAATATTGCAAATTACAGTAGTATACAGTAAAGAACACCTTTCATGGTCACTGGTGTACTCGCCCCTGCAGATAACGAACCAACCACGTGTTATGTTGTTGATACAGCATTAAGTTTGAAACTTCAGAGCCGAAATCCATGCAATTTTCACATTTATGTCGGGGTGCATTAAAGCATTTAATTTAAAAAAGTAAACATCTAAAAAATTGTTATTTGTTTCATTTACCTAATTGTAAAATTTATCAAAAATTATACTACACTTGCGATGTTAGCAAATATGCTTTAAATATTCAAGAGTTATTATTTCAATTTGAAACCCGATTGAAAGGATTAAAGGCACGTGAAAATATTTTTTATTTAACACAACAAGCTTGAGACGTACACGTTGGTGTCGTGTGCAACCGGCGAGTGCTGACCGTGCTTCTACCTCCCACAGTCCACTATCCATCGTCGGACGGGTAAATAAGAAGCACAGATTTCAGTCAGAAATCTTATCAGCGGTAGAGCGTTTACCTTTCAATCGGGAGGTCTAGGATTCAAACCCTCCGGCCGTCTGTTCTAACCTAGGTTTTTCGTAATTTCCCTGAGTCATATAGGTAACAACAACCCCCGTTATGGGGGAGGCTCTTGCCCAGCAATGGAATGTCGCGGGGTAATAATAATAATATAGGTAAATACTGGGACAGTATTATGCACGAAATTCCAGTGTTCTGTTTTTCTGGTCTTTCTCATCCTTATATTCCCATTACTAGCTGAATAAGGGGTGAAAGTTCAGGTGCGTAACCGATTGACCTTTATGGCGGTCCAAATGCAGCTATTACCATTGTTTGAAAAATTAGACAGCAACTGATCATCCAATCCCCATAAAGTTTAGGATTTTAAGAGGCATAAAATTGTAGAGATTATACGTCACTACACATGGCGAATAATCCAAAATAGAGCAAATTTTGAAATAAATAGTTCGTAAAACTTCAATATTCTGTGAAAATTTTGTTGTTCGTTATTGCCTCATGTGTTAAACCATCTGGAAATGTTTACAAATTTTTGGTATCGGTGTGGTTCATGCCTAATTTTATATGCATTAGACTAGATTTCAATCTTTTATATTATTGAATACGGAAATTACAAATATACAATATACAAATTGCTGTTATATATAACTATATTGCTTGTAGTAATACAGTCTACAACCTGTTTTGTTATCTACAATTAGAATATGAAATTTCGGAAGAATAAAAGCGTTAACAAATTAAGCCAAACAGCGCCCTTTTTTGCTTATTTAATCGAAGTTATATCTTTTTTAATTTGGGACTAACTATACGTTTTCATAAAAATACAGAGACAGTTTGACGTACGGGAAATAAGTAGAAGTGAATTGTTTTATGGTTTTTTATTTACTTGTAGGTATGGTAAGTATTGAAATGCTTACGCAAGAGTAAACACGCACTTGGAGAACTAGTCATTACTTCTTTGAAAACACTTTCGACTGTCTGAAGGTGTCGTATGTGCAATTTTACATGAAAACTGCATATAGTTTTAGTAGAACACATTAATTTTACGAGTCTTTTAACAACATCCATTGTCGAAATGCTACACCACATAGCCATTATAAGCAATTTGTAGTTCGAGCTTATGTTGTTCCGTACGACTGCGCTCATCACTAATTGGCTTTCCTTCACATGTTATAATCTGACACGAAACATAATTGTGCAGTGATAAAGGCTTTGTTCTCGTGTGCGTGTTCATGTATGGTTTGGTACTTGCTCTGCTTGAGTTGCTTTAGTTTCCTCAATGTTAGATTCAAAGACAATGATAAAAGTCGGCGATTAACTTAAAAACCAGAAATTCGGTTGAAACAAAAGCTCTCCGATGTAACGATAAAACGATTAACAAACAGGCCGTAAAGGAATTTTAAACAGTATCCTCACAACCGAATTATGAAGAAACGAATTACGCTCATGCAATCTTGAAGATATGTAACTTTGAAAAATCTTCTCTCGGCAATTCAATTTTTAATAGAAGCTATAATCGTCTAAGAATAACGTCCAACTAACTAAAAATAATATAAATGGTACAAAGATTTTTAATTCAGTTTATATATGCAATTCACGTACCTGATCACCCGCTAGCTTTTCCGTTAAGACTAGTAACTATGCAATCTGCATTTACATTTTATTCGAAACTATCTATTATTTGCATAAAATTGTGTTACACCCTACTTTCCCTTTACGGTCTAGCAGAATTGAACAGTTACACTTTGATTACACATAGTAACTTGTAAAAGGCAATCACTTTAACATAGAATTAAAATCTTCGTGTGAGATACTGTCATATATTCTTTTTTTTTACTGATAATAGGACACTGGCTTGTTTTCGAGAACCATACCTTTAAATGCTAGGGTACATAGCATTTGCGCGCCGCCGTTTTAGCGCCGTAACATTTTGGCGCCAGGATATTTGAGCGCCCAATTCCTGGTTGGGAACCTTCGCCAATATGGCACATTTTAATAAAAGCTTATTTTCAAACATTTTTAAAAATTAGTGTAAAATTCTTCAAATATAGTTTATTCCAAAGTTTAAGTGAAACTAGATTCCAAATAGACACATTTCATTTTATTGCAATAAAAATTTACAATCTTATAATAATGAAAGGTACCTATGAATAGTTACGAAGGTTCTTAGTCAATTAAACAATGATGAGCTATGCCACGAAGGTATTCAATTTCAGTTCTGTAACCATAATTTATAATAATATTTTTAATTTGTTCATCTGCTAGCAAATATTTTTCCCCAACCAGGGATTTGACCTTAACATATGTATGTATACAGACAAACAAGTGGAACTAAATAAAAATTTCTAATAATAATAAAATGCAACAGCACCAAAATGTTTTGGCGCCAAAACGACCGACGTCAAAACGCCCACGACCAACTGACAGTGCAAAATCGGCGGCGCCCAAACGGCAGCACCCAACTGTCCTGCTTCGCAAATGCTACGCATTGGGGACATGTAACCGCTTCTCAGTTGGCTTGAGTGATGAACAAACATCTTTGATGTTGTTTCATGCGAGCTAGAACGTCTATGTGCAGTTTTAGAGTTTTTAGGTGTTTGAGTGTTTCCCAGTAATAATATTTAGAAAAACGTAAGTTTATACTTATAATATAATTACTCTAACCTTATTGAACAGAAAGTTTGACAACGGGCCAATTGTGGTTGTAATTCCGGCAAGAAGATACAGCATTTTTGTGCAATGCAAACTGTGGTAGCAACAGTACAGACACCCATTTACCCATTTTTATATAAACAAATTATATACTTCCAAACATTTATATACATACTTTAAATTTTTCTTGTTATATACTAAATAGTTCACTACATCAAAGTAACTTATGTTACATGAATATCTTGCGCTTGGGTTGGAATCAAGAATGTTATAGAAAGTGGATGCGGCATTGCACACTATCGGCTATACAACTTTGTGACGTCAACCCACAGTTCATGTGGTGTCCCACGTCACCAGCTGGGTTAATAAATACTTTAGCTCTTATTAAGTTTAAATTTACAACTATGTTGCAAACATTTGTGTCATTAAAATGCTACATTGTATGGCATATGGATGTTACAATTCTTCAATGAAGAATATCGCTAATGTGCATAATTTTCGGTATAGTTGGTGTCCCTAAGTAGCTTCACAACCGTAGCCATGCCGCATCCACTCTCTATAACATGCTTGGGCTGAATAAAACACTTAACGAAATTTGCCAAATGGGGATCCACACTGTTTATTAACGAAGTTTCTCTAAATAACGCATTTCTATCTCAGCGGTTAGTGTATTACAATAAAAACTTTTTTAGAAAAAAGTACATAGCCGTCATTAACATTTTCAAATTCTTGGTTAGTACTACTGGCTTGTGTTTTATCCACAAGAATTGTGACGTCACACGAACGCGATGTATTGACATGTTTATCTTTATAATTGTATTAATTTCAAATTTTACAAAATAAACCTCTTGTTGTTTTTAACCGAAGGTAAACCAAAATTATATATATTTATGATGTGCATCAAGATTTAGGGTACTTCATAAATATTAAGTTATTCTAAAAAACAATAAAAGCCACAAGTGAATTGCTAAATCCCGTAAACTAGAAAAACAAATAATACAATGACAAAAAATGTTACATTTCTCATTAAAATAAGTAAAAAATCAGTGTTCTAATTTTTAGTACTGAGTTTATAAATACAATACCGACTAAAGCTTCATGAGGAAATGAAACCACATAGAAGAGTGGTTTACTAATTGACCCAAAAATCCAAGAATCAAAACATAAAAAAAATGCAATCGGATTAACAAAATATTTGAGTAATTATATTTGTCAAAGCATAGAGAATATGTCCTTTACCGTTGCGTATATGGAATTACAGTATATTTTCTAAATAGCACATTAAGAATTTATTTAAGCATCAAATAAAACTGTAAATTAATTGTTAACTAATACTAGTATTTTCAATATGTTGATTGAAACGCTTGCGGGATTAACTATCTGATAGCGTGGTAGTGGTGGTGGACAGCTTAAGTGTGTGGGTGAAGAGACGGGTGTTCAAATACCGACGTGAACTGATTTTTATTTTTAATGTTTCTGTATATTTTACTCAATGCTGAACAACAAAATGTTTTTGTTTTAATAAGTTATTTTTATTTTCTGATACTGTAGATGCGTTAGATGTTTCGGTTTAACGTCAACCATCAACTTTCAAATACATTTTAGTAAAAAAGTTTATTCAGTTTCAATGATTCTGATTGGCAAAATGTTTCTAGAGAATTATTTTACTTCCCATGTTACACTCCTATGTTCCGCCTGACTTGGTATACACTGTATATTGCTAATTGTAGTACTTACATGTGGCACAACAACAAGCACGATTTTTAAGCTAGTTATTTCTTAAATTTATATTGAATTTCAATATTATTTCTACAACAAATCATTGTAGAGTTATTGTTCTCTTATCCCCTGACACCGCATATTTATGTAGAAGTTCTGATGCTTCCACTTATTTGGATGTAATTAATTCTTGTTTATATTTAACATATCTACCAATTATATATTTAGCAATACTTGTGTCCAATTAGTAAACGTTATTAAAGTACAATATATTACCGATTTAAAAACCAATCAGGATAATCAATCACTTTGTAAACATCGCAACCGTTCGAGTGTTAGCGTGCAATGTTAAATAACGAGCAACATTATTGTGTAATTTAAATATATCATTAATTTCAATCACATGATTGTTATAATCAGTGCAAACCATGAGCGATATTATTTTAACATAGATGTGATATATAGAAATACCAGTGTGTAACCAAGAGTTGTAAAACAAAAAATTAATTCACGATATTATTTTATTTACATACGTTCATGTAAACTCTAGTTAATACATATGGGAAGTCGGTAGTGCGGTAGTACGGTAGCTGAGAATATTCATATCAATATATTATTTGACATTTTAAGTGGAAAATGTGAGTTGGCCATAAAATTAATTTCATTATTTAGATGTTCTTACCCATGCAAGTTTATATTATCTATTAAACCGAATAAGAAATGTAAACCTTACTCACTTTTGAAGAGAAACTAAACTTCTAATAGCTTGTGGATTTAACATCTTCGCAGTATATTTATATACAAAATGTAGAATGTATTATACAAATCGTAATGTAATATTAGACAGATGCCTTCATTTTCGTGTTTCTTCTTCTTCGAGTGCTTTATATCTTACGAGACGTAGCGATCTTCTCTATTATGCCTGTGATGCACGTTTAAAGTGCTACAGACATAGAGGACCTACATCTTAACGTGGCGTCCGAACCATGGGAAGCGTAAACACTTCTACTCCAGAGAATATTTACCAGAATACCTCGCTAGTTTTCCATTGCCTTGCGAGGAATGTTCCGGTACTGGGAATTGAACCAACTACGAGGGTTATTCGGAAACTAAGGTCCGTTTACTTATAAAACAGAAAACATTACAGATTTTTTCAAAAAACTTTATTTTTTAAATTCCTTACATGTGTCTCTATTTTTCTACATAGTTTCCATATTTGTTTAAATATTTCTCATAACGTTCTACAAGCTTCTGTATGCCTAAGTCGTAGACGTCTGCCGCCTGTGAGGATAACCAGTCTTGAACTGCTTCTTTCACCTCGTCATCTGTAGCGAATCTCTTGCCGCCGAGAAACTCTTTTAGGTAGCGGAATAAGTGAATATCACTCGGCGCCAAGTCTGGACTGTACGGTGGGTGGTCAATCTGTTCCCATCCAAAAGATCTGATCAGATTTTGAAACGTTCTTTGCTCTCAAAAACCGAATCACTGACCGTATTTCACAGTCGGCGGGCTGATCGATTGTTTTAAACATTTTGAAGTAGCACTGTACTTAGCACACTGCAACAATACCAATGCAAATGGCGTCGTTTGATGAGCAAGGCATGCCGGGAGTTGGTACGCATGCGCGTTTCAATGTTTGCGCGACATTCCATTAGCTACGACGATTCGGACCTTAGTTTGCGAATAAGCCTCGTACCTTCAGCGTAGAAATCTCACGCAGCCGCCTCCATTTCCAACAGAACTATCTATCATCATCATCATTGACAGCCTTTTTGTCCCACTGCCGGGCATCGGCCTCTTCTCCATCACGTGTTTTTCTTCAGCATTTTTATAAATCTGCATAGTAATGCTTAGGTTTCGAACCCAAACCAGAATTGACGTTTTACTCAGAAAGTGAGCGCTCTACCAACTGAGCTACCACCACAACAGTGTGCAATACCCTTTAAACATCGTTGTATAATATTCCATGAAAACAAAGAATGCATTTAAAATTATAGTCCAACTAGCCTAAGACGAATTCGGTTACAACAAGATCCTGGATATAACGAGCTTTTTACGAAGCAACTGTTCGGATGAATACTGTTTACGGCATAGTTTAAGGAGATCGCCAGGTCCCCGAAAGAATGAGCAAAATTTTAAATATTTCTTGTATCTTTGTATCTTTAGCTCTTATTTACATCTAGGGCTAGTATGACACAAAACATAATTTTGTGTGACATTCTCTGTGTGAACGTGCACAAATAGGACAAAATTACGCTGACACTTTTGGGAAAACTGTCAAAATAATCATATGACTGTGGATAATGTAGAAGTTTATGACGGTTTCATAATATTAGGTTAATTCATTAGTTCGTAGCGATTTTAGTTATTTGTCTTACATGAACAGCAATGAATGAAGGACGCGAACGACATAACGAAAAGTGCGGTTAGCGTCGGTGCGGCGGCGTAATCACATGGTATTTACCCTGTGCCCTCTATGATCGTTAATGAACACGAAGAATTGCTCGATTGCGCAGATTCTAAATAAAGTTCTACCGCTTTTAGAGCATGAACGTACTGAACTTTGTACTTAATTTTGGTTCTGAACAAACTTTACATCTTAAATTTAGTACAAAATGTACTTGTTACATTTAACAAAAAATTTATTTATTAAATTTTGTACAAAATCCTGCAAAACATATATGACACTAAACCGAATTTTTTGAGAAATTATGTCTGGGAGCATGCGCATACACGAGAAAACTGTCAAAATAATCATATGACTGCAGGGTATAATATAAAATTCTTTCAATGTTGCAAAATATTATTGGTTGACGCATAAGTTCGACGGGTTTTATTTATTTATTGTACATGAACAGTAATGAATGAAGGACGCGATCGAGGTAAGAGAAAGTGCTGTTGCCGTCGGCACCCTGTGCCCTCTATAATCACTGATGAACACTAAAAATTGGTCAGTTGCGCATCGATACCACACAGATTTTGAATTCTACAGCTTTTAGATTTATTTATTGCATTTTGTATAACATTCTGCAAAATGTGTATGACACGAACCAGAATTTTGTGAAAAATTATGTCTGTGAGCATGCGCAAGTAAGTCAAAATTACGATAACATGTATGAGAAATCCGTCACAATAATCAAGTGATTGTGGATGATGTAGAATTCTATCAAAGTTTCCTAATATTAGATTGAAGCATTGGTTGGTAGTGTTTTTATTTAGATATTTTACATAAATAAAGTCAAGTTACTCTTAGTCTACGTGCACGTCATCAATTACTTGTTATTTAGCATTGATAGTACCAATTCTAAAAAACTAAAATATTCTATTTTTTTTTAGTTAAATTACGGAGGAAAATCATGTTTATTCGCAAGGTCTTGTAACATAGTTGTAACAGCTATGATTTTGATTTTTAATTTTTCATAGTTTCTGTGTAAAATACGAAACTATATAAAAACTAGGGATTTTGTTTCCTTCGCGTTCGCGCCCTGTTTTTGTATGTTCACAATTTACATGTCGTTCTGAAAATGAATTCGTGTTTTGCGTGTTATGTGACATACAGTTTAAGATTTTTGGTTGTATACTTTCATTTTTCACTGATAGACGTAGTAAGGTGTGACGTCACCAAATAACTGATGACGTGCACGCTGGAGAACTTGAGGTTGGCAATGAATGAAGGGCGCGAGCGAGATAAGAGAAAGTGCGATTAGCATCGGTGCGACAGGGTAATCACATTTACCTCTGTGCCCTCTGTGATCATTGATGAAGACTAAAAATTGCTCGTTTGCGCATCGATGCGACGCAGAGCGTGCAGAATTTTGTACAAAAACAATATTTCAAATATGAGCCAGTTTTGGTGGTAGTTTCTGATGATGCGTTTTAAATAATACTTAAATAAGCGACATTTTTTACCAATGGAACTTATTTAGTCAAATTCATGTAGTAACGAAATAGTTCGTTGTGCTTCGAAGTTTTTTACGCCAATTCTCTAAAGTTAAATACTTATTTTTTTTTTTGTTTCTTCTCACATTTTGATAAATTCCGTCGTTTTATAAAGCTAACAGTACAACCTTAATTATATATATAATAATATATAATAAGAAAAATAAACAAATGGGTATGAAAAGTAGACGAAATATGACCCGAAGTGAAAAATCTTATTTAAACATTGGAAAATTAAATGAATGTATTAAATTTGTTATATCTATTCGAAACTTTGATACATAACTCTTTAAATGTTAAATTTTCGAAAAAATTATTTTAACAACTGGTTTTCAAGATATACACTAATTTACACATTCTTTTACCAACTATTCAGCTCTGGGTCAGATTTCATCCACTTCTTACACTCAAATATACATTTGCCTTTACTTTAAGCTTGGACTGTTAGTTTTCCAAAACAACGAAGTTTAGCACGATCGGACAACAAAAATTTTAAATTATAATGAACTGATGAAGCCCCAAATTTGAATAAATATTATTAGATCGTTTAGGAGTTAAATAACCTCAGCTATACGTAGTTAAATGTTTTCGAAAATGCTTAGAATCACCCTGTATATGTATGTATGGGTTTCTTAGCAGATGGCGGATATTTAAAGATTATGAACATTTTTTGATAGAACAAATGAATTATCGTTGATAATAAATATAGTTGTTTGAAGTTTTAATACTGTAAATAAATATTGTTTTCCGGATATTACGTTTCCCGAATATATCGAGCAAACTGTGTGAAAGGAGGCTTTATATTCGAGTTGGACTGTATATACTTTCCACATAAATTTACGCTTATATTAATTTTGTAGAATATTAAAATATTCGTTAGCCCACACTAAATAAATCAATCATTTTATAAAAGCTAAAGTTACTATAGGTTACAGTTAAAACTTAATACATTTAAATTGTGGTAGCTGTGAAAAGTGATAAATTTGGCCTACAACAATTACTAAAAATTTTAGTTTTCGCTTAAAGAAACATACAACAATTGTACATATAACAACTTAATACCACGCCAAAATTCAATTTTAGTGAAAATATTATGTATTTGAATCCTTCGAAACAATTAACTTCTAAACGAAGGTTTTGCTTGTTCCACACGATACCGTTTACCCACGCTAATCATACGGCGATTTGCTTTCGGAACATCCTGTACAGGAGAATAATCTATATTTAGTTTAAGCAACTATTATTTTCGTTTGAACTAAGCTAAATCATTAAAGTTACTATAGTAACAACCAATTGCTTTGCTTCAACAGCAAAAGTATTTTAACAACTGCATAAAACGCAACGCAACACAACATATAAAATCTACAATAAACGAACATACCATTTTACAATGTTGTAATTTACATTTGCAGTTTAATACAAACACGGATCTTCTCAAGGACGCTATAAAAATTAGTCTTAAGAAGTTGCCTTAAAACTAGAATATGTATCAGCGATTATAAAAAATCGATATAATACTATATCCTTCTGTTACTTAAAACACGTAAGTTTTGTTATTTGCAATAATAAAACGTGTTATAATTTGTCTTCATAGGCCACCCTATGTAATGATAAAATGATAAAATAACTATAATATTAACTGGGAAATAAAAAGCGTCCGTTACGTCGCTGCGAAACATATAAAAGCATGGTCAACCCGGTAAAAGACCCTCGAAGGTCGTTAAAGATATACGTGAGCTTTCGAAGATTCCAACACGCTTAATACTTATCTTGTTGGCCATTAACGAAACTGAAAGTTCGACAATAAATATTTATATACAGGATGGCCCCAAATTTTCAAGATAACGTTATTACGCATCATAGCACTGTAATTATAGCAACCGATAAATTAGCGGGAAGAATTCCTGCTGAGCGCTTATCCAAATACCAATTAAGGTAAATAATTCCGACATTTTGGAAGATTAGTGTGCGAAAACTACGAAAAAACAAATAAAACAAGCTGAATTTGCCATATCTTATTTATAACTAGATTAGCCATTGTAATTCTAAATTAATTATTAAATCTGACTCGCAGCTCACACACGTTGAATCTAATAAGAGTGTGTACTGCTGTAATCCAACAAACAAGAGAAAAATCGATGTTAAACAAGATAACAGAATCAATTACCGAGGTAATTAATAATTATATTAACAAACTAAAACTTCACACATTCGTTTCCTAAACACGCTCTAATTACCCGAGCTGACGTTTAAATTTATTGCAGTTGCGTAAATTCACCTGCCTTGCCAACATCCTCAGAAAAGTTCCATTTCAAAACTTCTGATAAGGTGAAAGATCTTAGCAGCGAAACACTGAATTGGCCAAAACTGTTTCATTTAAAAATCCTTAATATTATAATTGCAAGAGTGGAAGTTTATTATAGAATCGATGTGTAGCTATCTGCTCTGTTGTAAAACTGAATACGATTTCCTCTATCATAGAACATGTTAAAAAATTATTTGATAACAAGGTAATGATCCTTTTCTTTCTAAAGTATTATAAGTACACAATAATATATGTTAACTATTCTATATTTTCGTTTTCATGAAATATATAGAAAACCAGTTACCGATGAAATTATGAAAGATTTCTAGCAAATCTTTCATACATACACAGACTGAAGAAGAGATAAAAGATAAGAGAAGCAAATACCATAAGTACCTGATTACCAAAACAGACATCGTTAAAATAAGCCTAAGCGAAAGTAAGGAAAAGAATATGCCAACAAAAGAATGAAAGTTGGGAAAGAAATTGTAATAGAGTAAACACCTACTTGGGGGGGGGGGGGA
>JABXWE010019997.1:0-13681 GCA_014611495.1 Limonius californicus | reverse complement strand
CAAACAAACTAATTTAACCCTTACTTTTGTGACCTTACATATCAATTTTATATCAAATTTATTTGTATAAGTAATGTAAATATGATCTACATATCACCACCATTACATTTTGGTAATGTTGAAGTGTTTATAAAACGTAAAAACTGCTAATTAACGTTAGTCATTGAAACCTTTGCTTTTCTTTAAAGAATGCTTCCCGTTCCACCTCGCTTATCCCGGCTCAGCACATGTGCACGTGTTGCAGGGGTCTAACATGCCCCATCCTTGAAAAACCCCATGCCCCAGACACTACAAAACCCTGGGAAAACGCAATGCTCATTATTCGACCCTCAGCGACTTTGGTAGAATAACTCCGAAGGCAAGCGCTGGATTAGGGATAATTGTATTGTATATTTCAAAGTCAGATATATTATGCATTTCTCAGAATTTGCAACTTAATTTAATATCTTCATCGGGGATTTTGCAACCTCTTGTTATTAATGAATCTACACCTACATTTGTATTTAAGCTTGAGCTTGCCCATACAATTTCACAAATTCAATTTGTAATTGCATTTACATTTTTGCATAGTGTGCTCGCGTCACAATAATTATTAAAATGGCAAAACGAGGCAAAAATTGTTTGAGTGTATTAAGGAATTCGACAGAAGCGGAAAAAAGATATAGCAGAACGTACCGTCATGGCAGCTTCTAACACGACAATACAAAAAAACTTAAGCTTTTGGTTATTGGTAAAAGCAAAAATCCGCGTTATTTAAAAGGTGTAAAATCATTAGACGTTGATTACGACTTTAATCAACAAATTGGATGGGAGTGTAATTTTTGGGAAATCATTTACAGTTACAACCAATACAAGGTTTAATAATATATAAAATAAAAAATATTTAAATTCATTACCGGAAAATAATTCTACTTAGGACCATTAAAGCAGTTAAAGATAGTCAACCGTTGGCCGAATTAATATCGCTGAAGGACTGCATCGTCTTACTATCATAAATGTGGACAAACGATGATATACCATCAACAATTATTGCAAATTACTTTTGAAAAACAGAAGATAATATTGTTCTCACAGAATTAAACAAATAATATGAAAACTAACGTCAGTATTAATAATGGTGAGGCTCTACATCCTAGGAAGAAGTTTGGTTTGCAAGGCGGAAGGTCAGAGCCCCGTATTCTTGCTCTCACACCCTGTTGTCGCGTGCCAAATTAATGACATATGGTAAGGGGTGATCACCACGCATTAGACAACCGCTTTATTGCCCCTTGTTCATTCGAACACAGGTGTCCAATTATTAAAAGCGACTGGGTAGGTCACTCGCCAAGCATCGAGCCAAGCAACGCCTTACCTTCCGCACCGAAACCCAGTGCTCTAACCACTGGACCACACTGGCGAACATCAATATTTCGGATGAAATTAAACTGCAAGATCATTTGCAAATTGATGAAAATGTTGCAGTCTAGTACTAGTCCGAGTATCCTAATGACTAAGTTATTATTAACAGTGTCACAAGGCAAGAAATATTCTACATGGTTAAATTTTGGTCAGAAATTATTAATTCTCATATTTTATGGTTTAGTATTGGTAACGAAAAATATTAGCTTTTGAGCATCCATAAAATTCAACAATAAATTAGCGGTTTCGGTTACCCGAACAGGTTAACCGCTGAGCAAGCAAAAAATGGTTTATTTTGTGCAGCTTTAAAATTCAACCATAAACTATCCTTTTCGGTTCACTGTAAGTTGCCCTAACAGGTTGACCGTTGAGCAAACGAACGGTCGTTATAAAATTATCCTATGGGGGGATTAAGTGGGACATAGTTCATCATTGGTTCTATTTTTGGGTGCCCTATGAACACAATTGCCAATCCGCTGTGGTTCCTTTTTACAGCTTTTGGTTACTTTTGCGTATATGTGGGAAGGTTTCCTGTTAGTTTAATACTAAGATGATACCCAGTTTTGGGTTAGACCGTTTAGTCCGGAATCTATATACAGAGTTAGTTACAGATCTAGATACAGAAGTAGATACACATCTAGAACACTAAAAATTATACGCACGAATGGGAACAAGAGCCAATGTTGTTCTCGCAGAATTAAAGAGAAATGTGAAAACTAACTTCGGTATTTCCAATGAAATTACACTACAAGATCATTTCCAAATTGATGAAAATATTATAGTCTAGTACTAGCCCGAGTATCCTAATGACCAGGATATTATTGACAGCGTCACAAATAAAGAGTTTGGAGAAGAAACTGAACAGGAAAACTCTAAGGTAACGTAGAAGAAGACAATAGTGTGATTTCCATATCTGCAGAAGATAAAGTTTTCACGGCATTGTCCACGAATCAGCGAGTATTTCAGTATCAAGAAAATGTGGTTTCTAATTTAAACAAATGTTAAATATTGACCGGTAAAAAACACTTTATTTAAATGCACCTTGCAACAAAAAATTACTGAGTATATTAAGTAATAAAGTACGCATGTCTGTACCTTTTTTTCATTCATTTATTCATACTACCGTTCGCATTACTTCAGGGGGTGCGGGTGTCCCTTACATGCTAACCATTCATGATACATGCACCGTAAACTTAACTAAGTGGAATACGGTCGCCTCAACCAGGGTTCGAACACCACCGCATTTCATGGTGTCCTCGACTGACAGCGCGTATTCGCACTGCCCCATCGAGGTCCCTACGTATGTCTGTACCTACTTATACATAAATAAACTAAAATACTGCACATTTATTTCTGCCGTATTTATTAATCAGTAATTTTTATGTTTTAAACATAAAATCCTTCTAATGTAATATGATTATATAAAAAGTACACCCAAATTTATTTTAAGACGGCGTTTCTATTAACATGCTTTCTTGTACAAAACTAAAATACTACTTGTCATGTTAGTAGTAAATAACGTTATAGTCAGTGTAATTTATTCATTGCGTGTTCGCCGAAATGTCCAAATATGCACCAGATGTAGTAAAAGAGTGATAAATATTCAAAAGTTTTCGAACTCTGAAAAATGATAAGAAAAACAACACAATAAAATGTCGATGTAGTTTATAAAACTTATCAAAACGGCGAAGCAGCAAATTGCGCAAAGGCATGCGAAAATAATATATCATAGACAAAATGTTTGAATGTTATTAATAATCAAAAATAATAAATACTCAATATCACGTGTCGTTACAAAGTTTAGTAATAGTTTAATAGATCTGCCAGCAAAATGTAAGCCTCCATGCATGATGATAAGGTATGCAGAAATATAAACAAGCGGAAAAGGAAAGTAATCCGAACTAATAGTTCTAATCGTTTTCAAAAAATCGTATTGATTTCCATGAAAAATTCTTCTAAAATATTGAAAAACTTGGAAGGTATGGAAGTCATTTAAGTATCACATGCTTGCGTATACTTCGCACGTTAAAATTCTTAATTAAACGTTGAGTTTTTGCCTTAAACAAAGCCAATGGCAACTCAGAATAAGCTTCCAGAATATTTGCTTCGTGTAACTTACTTACGAATATGAGCGTGCTAATATAGGCCTTGTTCAAGAAACCTTAGTGGAAAAAATTTAGTATTAGTATCAGAAAGTTCACCTCGTGTTTAATTCCATCTTGCTCTCTTTCCACAGTTTCCAAAATTTTCAAGATAATGGCTACAGTCTCAGGAAAAGCTTTGTCGAGATGTAAGACAAGTCCGTAGTGTGTCTAGCACCAACAAATGAGAGTCAACGAAGAAAGGCCAAAGAAAGCCATTGACGCTCTGGAGGAAAAATAACAGTTAACTCTTATTCAATATTATTAAAAAAATTATATACCTATTTTTTCATTGGAAAATGTGGCGAGAAAGACAGTAATAAAATGAAAAGCCATTCAAACAAAAGTTTTATTTCAGTTTGATTATTGATGTTAGACGTCGTAACTTTGAGCTCGACTACTATTATTTACTTCGATAACGAGATCTTGACTTCGAAATGAAGTTGTTACATTATTTAATGATGTAAGATAGAAGAGAAAATGTAGCTGTTCAGATTAATCGAGGTAGATCAATCTATATTTTTATATTTTTGCACATCTATTTACTACAGAATCCAAGGTCAATGGCGAAACGTTAGCTAGAAAAATTAACCTGCTGGCAAAGTTTAGCATTAATGGAAAAGTATCAGAAAAATGACAGTTTTGTTCTATTACTTCATGTTTCCCTGAAAATCATAAAAACGTAATATATTAAATAGAACACTCTGTAGACTACAGTATAGGGCTTTCTATTATGGCTAAGTATTACCGCAGACCGCGTGCTCTCTGAGTTATTATGAAAATATATCAAAGTTAAATATCACAACGACTTAATGATCTCAAAAGCGAAAACAATGCTTATTTCTAAATAGTTTCATAATAAATGTTACATATTACATTCGAACACTTTCTCGCGTTTACAGTAGTTCTTAAAATCATGTCCGAGTCAATTTCAAGACAGATTTGTCTTACTTTGTCTTTCATTTATTCCCTATTCGTGTGATATAAACATTTTCTTTTAAACATTCATTAAAATTATCAAGAAGATTAAGGTAGGGTAAGCTGGGTGGCCACCGAAAGAAGATCCCATTCTGTTGGAAATAAATATTCGAAAATTGTTGAAAAAGAAAGTTAAGAATCTAAATTTTCCTTTAATTTGTCATTGTACATTATAGGTTCTATTATGTAATGGATCTTACAAGGAATAGCATGAAAGAGCGTATGTGTAGACCACAAGCTACTATAAATAAATGAGACAGGTTTTATACTCAACAACCAATGATGAAGTACAGTATGAACAACAAAATTTCAATAAAACTTGGCAAATAAAACCTGTGTGAGCCCGACTCGAGGATATGTGGCGCCCCTAAGCCAGTTTCCTTTCAGCGCCCGATTTTTTTAATAAGTTTTATGAATGCAACATGTCATAATAGAACAACTTTAAAAAAGTTTAAATAAAATGTAATTTGCAAACTTTTATTTACAAAAAGTCTAAATCTAAAAATTAATTAAAATATTTCAAACTAAATTTATAAAATAGGTGTTTAATAATAACAATAATAAAAGCAATAAATTTGCAAAATTAAAGCAAACAATTTTTCTTAATAAAGTATTAGGGTGTGTCTATAAAGTACAATAATAATTATTGCAAATCATCAAAAAAACGCATTTTTAACTAAATCAAAACTTTTCTGGCTTTTATCAATAATAATAATAATAATGGTGAATCTCTACACGCCATAAAGGAGTTTAGCCTACTAAGCAGAAGGTCTCCTGTCTCCTTGCTCTCATACCCGGGTATTGCGTACCAAGTTCATGACACGTGGTGATGAGGTGGGCATCAAGCAGTAGACAATCGCATTATTAACCCTTCTTTATTCGAACGCAAGTACCCAATTATTTACAGCGACGTGGAAGGCCGCTAGCCACACATCCAATCGGAGATTTTAGCTCCTGATATTCTGTACCGAAGCCCAGTGCTCTAATCGCTAGACCACGCTGGCGCTTCTGGCTTTTACCGTTGCAAAATTTGTGTTTCATGTTAAATTTTTTTTTAATATTTCTCTCAATCGATAATATTGTTAAACCGGCTAATCTTTGCTGACTCATAGATGATCTTAAATGCGTTTGAATAAATTTCAGTTTGCAGAAAGTCCTTTCCACGCTAGATACAGAGACAGACAACGTTAGTAAAATGCGAATAGCAATTAATAGGTTTGGTAAGGAAGATGTTAATTGCTGTCGCAAATCATATGGAGAATTTTCGCGGGTTGCATTTCTTCATTCAAATATGAACAGTGAAGATATCTAGATTTGTGAAGTAAATCCATTTCTGATATGTATTTATCTTTTTTGCTATTAAAAGCATTTCTAAATTCATACAATGTTTCAGAAGTTCTATGTCATTCACAGACTTATCTTTTATTTGAATTCTAAAGTATATTAAACTTATTATTCTGTTTTGCTGACAAATCAAAACGACCATTCAAACCAGTGCTGGCGTGGTCTATAATGTTCCAAAATAAACTTGTTTTAAAATTTTATTTCTTCATCGCATATTACATCATCTTTGTTCTCGTAAGGGAAACATAACTTTTTGTCCCCGTGTTCTAATTTTTGCTATTTATTTCAGTATAATTTTATTGCGATATTTTCTTCCAGCAAAATATTTTTAGCATTTTCGTCGCACCTATACTACTTTACCATCATGAAGATATTTCAACAAACTAACAATAAGCGAATTTGCGTTTCCTAAATTTAATCAAAGCATGAAGTTAAAAATACGCATGGTTAGGTGCTGCATATTTTCTACCCTTCTCTATAGAATGGAAGCATGGATACTGAATAAATGTAGTATGAACAAATTAGAAGAATTTGAAGTATGGGTCTACCGGAAAATCTTAAAAATATCTCTGATGATAGAGTAACCAATGTAGGAGTATTACAAGGATGAAAGAAGAACAATAAATACTTCTCACGACCAAGAAAAGTAAATTGCAATACTACAAGGAGCAAAATACCAATTGCTACAGATGATCATCCAGGGAACATTTAAAGGGAAAAAAGTATGGGAGGAAGAAGAACATCATGGTTAAGCATCCAAACGATTGGTTTAACTTCAACACAAATCAGCTGTTCAGAGCAGCAGCTTCCAAAGTACGAATAAACGTGATGATTGGCTGTTGCATATTCACAAAATTTTCCAAAGCGTCAATTATTTATCCCAGGTTATATCCCAATGGGTTGAACGAATATGTTTTTTAAAAACATTCCGTTTCTGTGCAGATGACGCAAAAAAAGTGCAAAATTAAAATACAGTATGGTACGAAAAATCGAATAGAGAAACTAAACACAAAAAATATTTATGAATAGTTGCTCATACCACCAACGCTTCGACTCTCTGGTCCTCTTTAACACTATGACTTTGCCTTAACATGTTGGTGCTCCGAAGCCATTGCTCACCTAGACCAGTGTCTAAGGCCTGTATGACACGGAGAATTATGTACAAAATTTTGTTCAAAGTTTTGCTCAACATTTTTTTCAAAACTTTGAACATAATTTTGTACAAAATTCTGGAAAAACGTATTACACAGAACATAAATTTGTACAAAATTCTGTCTGTGAGCATGCACAAATAGGTATATTTACGTTTGACATCTGTGAGAAAACTGTCAAAATAATCATGTTACTGTAGATAAGGTAGAAATCTATCAAGGTTTAATAATAATTGTTTATAAGTTATATTAAGTTTGTGTAGAATGGCTAGCGTTGCGAGATTTTAGGTGGTACACATGCTAAAACATTTACGTCTTTGCCCTCTGTGATCATTGATAAATACTAGAAAGTGCTCATTTGCGCATCGATTTGACGTTGTTTCTGAACAAAATTCTGTAGACTTTACAGCACGAGCTACAGAATTTACAGCACAGAATTTTGTAAAAACACTTTGAACAAAATTTTGTACAAAATTCTGTGCCATGTCATACAGGCCTAAGCCTAGAGCCAACCAGAGCCGGTTTTAAGCGGGGACAAATAGGGCACCTGCCATCGGCGCCTAAAGGCCACTGTACTCTTTATCATTTTTAATATTGTTGTTAATTCTTGCAATAATTATTATATAAATTGAATAGAATGGAGTCGCTGTAAAGGTTTATAAAATGTTTATATTGATATCTAGGAAGGAATAACATTATTAGACATTTTTGCAGTGCTCGACCAAACCGCGGCGCTAGTCTATTCAAGTTTCTAGAAACCTTTACTCTTTCATTTACTGATTATTTCGATTTTTAAGCACTAACTATTGCATTATTTCGTGTTGCTGCTTATTTTTCCTATTTTGTTTACTGATGTATTGTTTAATCCAAAGTTTCCATTTTATGGTTATGGAGCTAACAACTTAATTTTTCTCAGAAACTACAGTTTATTGCATTTTTATAACTACTCCCCAGATGTTTAAGTGGTGCTTATTCCTAACTGCAATGACAGCCCCAAGTACGCGCACAAAACGGCGTAAGTAATCTGTAAAGCGGCTAAACATTCTAACACCAGCTTCAGTCGCTTCTACGTCAAATCTTCTCTTCTTGTCTCAATATATTGTGTAACGTCTTTGTTAACTTAATAAAATATTAAATATAATGCTCATACATTTTGTTCTTGGGTTTGTTCTTATACGAAATACGAATATCTAAACAAAACAGTGGCTTAAATATAAAAGATTAATTAGAAAATAATTTATTTTTATAAATTGTACCAGGGTAATATATTATTAACTGATAGTATAATTTGGTAAGCTCATATCAGAAAAACTTGCCCACGGCGTCAGTAGCCATATAAGCCATACAATTTACAGCATGGACTACATTATCTTAATAATTATCAAAGTATAGTAGCGTTGTTACAGTTATATTTTAGCCCACAACACAAGATATTTACTTCTGAACCACAACGGAATAAGTTGAAAAAATATACATTAATGCCCCACGCCATTTTTTAAGTACACCATACGGTTTCTTCGTCAAAAAATTATCAGAAGGCAAAAGAATTCGTAAGCTTTTGCAAAAATGTTAAACAATTCAAAAGTTAGGTTAGAAGTCCACATGCATTTGACAACCCTTTAGTTTTTGTAGTTCTGTTGATTTCTTTTATTCTCTCCTAGTTTTTGTTTGTTGATATCAAACTGAATAAAAAACAACAAGTTCTGTTTGTACACTAAGTTTAATAAAGTTAGGTTAGAATGGTTTATAACTTTATATTTACAGTTTATTAGTAACATGTTCTTCTGATTCTATCCAGTTGTGGTTCCAAACACAATTAGCTATTTAAATGGAATATTGTTATTTTTTAAGATGTAAATCATAGTTACGCAATGTTTAATAACTTTTGAATAAAGTGGTGTTCGATGAAACTATTCACAAATCATAAAATTGAAACTTTTCCTAAAGGTTTGAAATTGCTACGAGAATCGAGAAATGCAGTTAATGGTGCCTTTCATGGAAAATTTGGCTACTTGACACTGGAATCGCTGCTTTACTATTTTTCAGAAAAACGTTTCTTCCACTTTGAGAATATGCTGGACTAAATTATAGTAAAAAAATAATGCAAAACTAATAATAACAACACGATTGGATTTGATTGATTGTTTCTATAATTAAATATACACTTTATTGTAAAATAATTTTTTAAATAAACGAAAATTGTGAATTCTCGTTTAAAAAGGTCATTGAAATGGTTTAAATGGAGTTGAATTATGGTTTCAACAGGTCAGAAATGCTGGGAAAATATAGGTTACTTATGAATTATTTATTTAATATTTTTGGCTTCTGAAGCTGCATATCGAAGATAGGTCATGAGCCAGGCTGTAGCAAATGTTTTCAAAGTAGGTAGTAGACTGCTTACTATTACGTTTCCTTCTAAGAAGTGAAATCCCCTTACTTCAGGCCCCTCATGCACTCTCATTAGCCAACGACAATACCGTGTGTGAACATTCTTTGTTGTAGTAAAAAATCGTGCAGTAATTGTTTTGGTCATGTGTCTTGATGTTTTGTTCAATGTTAGACAGCAGTTCTTGGAATTTCTTTGTGATTCTTGTGATTTCTGTATCCGTCTGCATCATCTAATGCCACTTTCCTTAGCAGATTTCTCGATATTTCTAACTGATTTCCCCGGAAATTCAAATTCCTAACCCAAAACCGACGTTTTTACGGTTATGGTTCAAATTTCCTAAACTTCTTATAGGTTCTTCCTTAAATAAAACACAAATAAATCCAACATCAGCACGAAGTACTGCATTCGACACTATTGTAATTATAAAACTTGGGTCGAATTTTCTTGAAAAGTGTGAACAAAATAGTTTATCAATTTTAGTTGATCAACCAAAATCGAAGGGTGAGAGCATCCCTTTAATCTCAGTCAAACTTTTCAATAACAAATGTTGTGTGTTACATACCATCCTTGAAAGATAAAGTTTTTCACTTATGATGAAGAGGTTCGTCCGCCCTGCGCTCAATCATAGTTACTCTATTCGAGAATTCAAGACAAAGTTATTTTAAATAATTGTAGACCTAAGTAAATGCCAAGAATTTCCCAAGCATGAAAACAATTACAAAAGCTTTCAAGTACTTCGCGTAACGACTTTATTTTAAAATATTTATGTAGAGGGAAATTGTGGGGTCGATACAAGTAAAACGGTTCGGATTTTAGGTTCGTGTGGATAATTCAAGCTTATACAAACACTACTGTATCATTAGAACGGCGCAAAACACAATTACACAAACATCAAACATACATTTTGTGAATATGGCTTCATGTTAGCTACAATCCAGCACTTCTGAACGAACAGGATCTTCGCGTAACGTCATTTTCAGGACACATTGGTTAACTCAGCACAAATTTTTGTTAACGGGAAACAGTTCACATTTTCACTAGAATTTATTTTAAAAAGCTGTATGCGGTACATGTGGGAAAAATAAACTACGAAAAATCCTAAAAACCTAAAACAGAAATTTTAAAAATTATGTTTAAGAAAAAGAAAATTTAAATAAAGTTATAACTGAGACGATAACTAGCACCGCCGATTTTTTCTCCTGATTAGCTGAATATTAGTGACTAATAGTAGGGCCAAACCCACTTTTACGTCAATAGAAATTAAAAATAGCAATAAATCGAAGAATAGTGAATAATCCATTAACAATTTATAATGTAAAGGAGAGAACGAACCGCAGAACAGAGGGTTTGTGTTAATAAACTCGCGTCCACACACACTACATTCAGGACTTCAGTGAAAACCGTCCGTGGTGCATAGTTTCTGATGTACGTGCTTTTCAGGAAAAAGCCTTCAGATCACTGAAACTCGAATCGTACGTTCTCGCGCCCGCCATGTTGGACCTGCGTTTTCCATTGTTACGTCACAATCAATATAGGGGTTGAACTTGAGGGCGAACAGAAAGAATTATTTATGGATTATTTACGTGTGTTCGATCTTTCTTTGCTATTCATGTTGTTTACCCTGTCTATTATGTATTTTATTTGCGTAGGGTTCCCTTAAGAGAACAAAGTATAAATTCGCCTGAAGCAGGAAATTCCCTGCACCGCTGAAAATCAAAAAATTTCGCTCAAGCAGTTTGGAAAACTCAGCAAACTAATTTTATCGGATGTGGCCCTAAACTAATCTAAACTAATTTAGGAAAATCCAAATTTGTATGCAAGCCAAGATATATGAGCACGTTCTCGCATATTAATTGTCGTATTACTAAATTTTCTTTCATTAGAAGAGCATAGTTCGCGCACAAGCGTTAAATTTAATTTAAAGTGTAAATTTATGCAACCACGACTCTATTTTCGGGTTTGCTAATTCTACTTCCTTTATAAAGACAACGGCGAGGAAGGGATATTACAACTTCTTTCTCTCTATTTTGTAAATAATAAACAGCAAACACAGAATTTTCAATCCAAAACCTTCTAGAAACTTTATCATGAAATATTTATTGTAGAAGCTTCAATCCTTAGTTAAATTTCAATTCGCAGCTCAAATTTATTCGTTATCTGTATTCAGATCTACACTATAAAATCCCCCTGCAACCAACATCTTGATATAAACAACTTCATTAAAATCTGTTAATTTTCAAAGCAATCAGATATTCTATGAGGGTGGTTATTAAATTCTAATTCGTACTCAGGTCTGATTCTACATTTCTGAAACGCAAGAGCATATCTAATTATCGTACACATGCCCAATGAGCTTTTATTCACTTCAGCGGTTTCAAATCAGCTGCATAACCTTGAAAATGTATATTTCAAGGTCAGTCGTTAATATGAAGTTCTATCTTTATACTAAACTACCATATTTCAAGCACAGAAACTGGAAAGACTTAAAAATGCAAATTAAATGAAAATTGCTAATTAGCTATAGTTATTTTTGAGTTAAAAAACGTTATTTTGCAAATATCCCCTTTAAAATAATTTATCACCGCCGCTGAAAAAAATAATTATTCTAACCTAATGTACTACGAAATATCGTTAGCATGAAGAACTTCTATCCGTAAAAACCTTGGCCGCGAATAACACAAATGTTATACCATTCGATATATAAAACCTGGCATAAAATTTCCTGGCTACATTTTATATTAATATTTATCCGAGCGCTCCCATTCTCTATTCTTTTCCGCAATTGTGATTTATTTTTATAGAACACAACATAAATATTTAAAGAATGCCCTATGTTAGAACTTTACAAATAAATAGGAAGAAAAGAAATTAGTTCGCTTACTATTTTCAGCAAGTCGACCAAGCTCATTCTCTGTTAGGCTTATCCAACCAGCACTGATAATTTTCGATTGTGTTTTAGACTGCAGACAGTCAGACAAAAAAAAGTAATTCCACTTTCTTTTGTGTAAAACGTTTAATATCGTGAGCCTAATAACTTTTTGTATATGAGAACACTTATTTATATATAATAACATGACAACCTTATATTCTTCAGTTTCTTCAAATAGATCCGAATTAATTAAAACACAAGGAGTTTGGATGTAATCAAACGAGAATTTCCCAGGATTAAGTTCAAGCTCATACTTTACTTCAATATGCACTGACATTTCAGTGTATCCAAAATGTTCCTTCAAGAATGTATTGACCCGTCAAACATTTCATGAGGCAGAACAGAATATTTCGACAAAAACGTGTAATTGATATATGTACAGGGAATTTAGTATACATTGCCTATGTATACTTTTAAAAAGAACGCGTCAATTACGCCTACTGTGTAGGCAACCAACGGAAATGAAAATAAAAACAACAGTTACAACAAGTATTCGAAATGGCCACCTTCTACTTCTAAACAATAAACTAAACGGTGTTAAAAAGCACGCACAGCGTTCGCAAGAAAGTCGGGATTCAAGCTATTGCAATCGGTACGTATGCGATCTTTTAATTCATCAATACTTTGTATTGGAATATTTGTATACATTTTTGATTTCAGATATCCCCAGGCAAAGAAGTGATTGGGCGACAAATCTGCAGAACGCCGTGGCCACGATATAAGACCGAATCTTCCTGGAAACCTGTCGTTTAGAAAGTTTCTTATAGCATTCGTGGAATGCGGAGGGGCTCCATCCATCTGAAACCACGGGTCATCGATGTTTAAGTTATCTATTGCCGGAATGATGTCCGCTCCTAAATAGCTCTAAAAATTTGGCAGTATTGAGATTAGCATCAATAAAATATGGACCGATAAACTTATTTTCAACTATTCCTAGCCATACGTTAACTTTCCCAGTGTATTAACTGTGAGTTAACTTTTGGAAATGGCAATTAGTGCAGGACCATATCTAAGAAATAAGTTTATCGGGATACTGGATAGTGGATAGATGAGGAATTATAATACATACCGAAAATTTTGTGAATTGACTTCTCCATTATTGTGAAAGTTGCTTCATCACTAAAAACTATCTTATTTAAAATGTATTCATGCTCATTTAGCAAATTGAAGAAAGTTTCACAAAAGATTGTACTTTTTCCCTTGTCTTCATCGAATAGTTGTTGGTGATTAGAAAATGTGTACGATTTATATTTAAATTCTTTTAGTGTTATAAATACCGAGGTTTTAGAAACATTAAAATGTGAACCGATTTCTCGTAGTAATACTATAGGGTTTTCTTCAACGTAGCATA
>JABXWE010019995.1:0-26016 GCA_014611495.1 Limonius californicus | reverse complement strand
TGATAGTTAGCTAAATCCCTCTTCGATACGTTACAAAATCTTGTGAATAAGCATTCCAGTTGTACGGATTGCACGCATACGACGAGAGTGTGAACGGACCTTGGGCTGTTTAGGATAAAACAATTTAGTGAGAAGTGCAAGAGATCTATTCAGGGGGAGAGGAGTGAGGGAGTGCCACCGATCAACGGAACCAACGACCACCTAATACTGCTGCGGCTGATGCTGGGGTGCTGGTCAGGCTCGATAGGCGTACCGATCAAAGGGAACAAGACGGAGGGCAGCAAGCAAACAACGAGGAAACCAGCAAACGAGGGCGAAAGGAGGAGAACAGCTAAGTGATCAAGTAGTCTAGTATTGTAGTCTAGTCGAATCTAAGAAATTGTGACTCAGATAGGGTCCCCAAATTCGTACGGAAGTAGGCAATGGTAACAGACGAACGTAATAAATGACCGATTTTACTTAATTTTACTTAACCTTTCAATTAACTCCATTTCAAGACAGCAAATTAGGTAGGTACGACACCCAACACTGCGGGGAGTGGACAAGCAGACCAACAATAACAGAAGGCAGGAAGATCCACACGGAAGAAAACACAACAGGAACCACAAGGCAAAAATCAAAGCGGGAAATAGAATACCGGATATGGAACGAGAAACAGTGCTAACGAACAGAAACAGACTGACGGTGCGGAAAATTCCAGGAGATGGAAACTGTTTATTCACATCGATAGCAGACCAAAACACAGGGGGCACAGCATCGCGGGAACAGCTCAAACAGGAATCCCTCAACTTAAGAAAAGAAATCGTGACATACATCAGGGAAAATCTACAAACCTTCCACTTGCAGCTGGAAGAAAATGTAAGAAACCTGGCTTCGCGTTACGAACGTAAGGCACACGATAACGGTCCAGCAAAACAAATAGAGGCCTACCTAGAAGACCTAGGGAAAGAGGGGTTTTGGGGCGGCGCCGAATCAATAGCAGCAGCAGCAGAAATCCTAAAGGCGTCAATAGAAATACACTACGAAGCGGGACCGATCTCCACACACGCTCCGGCAGACACCAACCAACCACTCAAAGAAATAAAAATAGCGTACAGGTCAGCAGGAGGTGGCATTAGAAACCACTATGACAGCATCACGGCCATAGAACCCAGGGAAAGCAGGAACAGATCACCAAATTTGAACATGCTGGATCAACGAACAGAGGAACAAGCTGAAGTAATAACACCCGGGCATTATGTACTATCTATGCCAACACCAAGAGACTGCAGCACCGATGTAACACAGAACCTCGAAGAAATAAAGATCGCAACATGGAATGTACGAGGGGCAAGAAAACCGGATAAACGGCAACTAATCGACGAAGCGCTCAAAACGAGAGAGATAGATGTCGCAAGCCTGCAGGAAACGTATCTAACTACAGGAGCAGCGGAAACAACACACTACACCTGGCAACTAAGCGGGGGGAGACGCGATTCCACGAGGAGAGGAGTGGCGATCCTGATAAGAAAAGGGAGTCGCAGGAAAATAAAAGCGTTTAAACCGCTATCAGAAAATTTATGCATGGCGGCGGTAGAAATAGAAAAAACCAACGTCAACATCATCGGGGTGCACGTACCGTCAGACAACAGAATGGCCGGGGTAATGGCAGAACTATATGACCTCCTAAGGGAATCCATGAAGAGGATACCAATAATACTAGTAGGGGACTTCAATGCACATATCGGGAAATTAGACATCACAAAAGAGGATAAAAAATGGATTGGACCCAAACTACATCATCTAAGAAGTAACGATAATGGACAAGCACTGAAAGACCTTGCTCACTTATTCCAGCTCCCCATACAGAACACTTGGAGTAGGTCGGATTCAGTTCGTACCACTTGGAGAAACTCAGAAACTGCGGCACAACTAGATCATCTCCTGGCCAAGCGCGAAAAGGACACGAAACTCCATCATATCGGAGCAGAATGGGTAGAGGAGGTGAGAACAGACCACAAAATGGTGACAGCTTCATTAACAGCGAACCCAGTGGACCCGACAACCACAACACACAAAGAACGGGACAAGAGCAAGATATCGAATAAAAAGTGGAACATTCAGTTACTGGGAAATGCAGACATCAAAGAACGGTACCAACAAAGCGTCCAGGGGAAAAGCAGCACGCAACAGCCCACATCGTGGGAAACAATAGCTGAGACTCTAAGAGCAGCCGCGAGACACAGTCTAAGCAGACCATCATCGCCACTGACACCGAGAAGAAGGAAGGCTCTCGCACGGCATCAACAAGCACAATTCAGATACAATAAAAACAGGAACCCCAAGTTAAAGGAAGAGCTAAGGCAAGCAACAAGTAACAAAAGACAGGCCCAAGAGCAACACGAAGCAGAAAAGTGCGGAAGCTTTTTCCAGAACATTAACCAATATCCACCAGAAATAAGGCTAAGAAATACATACAAATACATGCGGAAAATAAGGAGAGCCAACACTGTAACAAGAAGAGGGTACATACCTATGCTACACTGGGAAAATGAACTAAGACCAACAGGCACAGAACAGCAACAAATAACAGAAACGGACCATTGGCCACTGGGGCCACCCCCAACTACAGAGGCACTCACAGAAATAATACACTATTTGAAGAAAAACAAGGCGCCAGGAATAGATCAGGTACAAGTGGAATTGCTACAAGCCGCCCCCACAATCTTCATCGAAACAGTCTGTAAAACGATAGAAACCATCTGGATAAGTAACGAAGTACCAACGGACTGGATTACAACCTTGCAAATCCCCCTACCAAAAGTACGAAACCCGAAATCCACGGCAGACTACAGGAAAATCAGCCTATGCAGTGTAGGCTACAAAATCTACGCAAAATACCTGTTGAGGGTACTGGACGAGACAACCCCAGAAATACCGACGTACCAAGCAGCATTCCTCCGCAACAGATCGGTGGAAGACCATATATATGTAACAAGACGCATATTGGATGAAAGATGGAGGGGGGGAAAAAACAGTACTAGTAGCCATAGACCTAACAAGAGCGTTCGACACGATACAGCACTCGGCCCTGTTGAAAGCCCTGGAAGACTCAGGAGCACCACACTATCTAATTAACAGGGTAATTACAGCCTGTCTGCAGGAAAATACCATGCTACAATGGTTTGGGCAACGAACAAAAGTATACAAGAAAACGGAAGGGGTTAAGCAAGGATGCCCACTCTCGCCCAGATTATTCACGATGACATTGCACAAGGTCCTAGAGAAGACAGCATCACAACTGACGACACCATCACCGATCGAAGAAAATCTCAACCTGCCAAAGATTCTCGCCTATGCGGATGACCTGCTGATTATAGCGGAAGAGGAGGACGACGCGGGAAGACTTTTGGACATGCTGATAGCAACCTTAACAAGGCAGGACTCAAGATAAACATCAGCAAATGCGAAGTGATGGTAAGAGATCCAGACAAAGGAGGAATAAGAGGGGCAGCCGAGAACATACTGAAACTAGGGAGCCGGGACCTAAAACAAACACGTAAACTGAAGTACCTAGGCGTTTATCTTCCAGATGCACTAGCAAGACCGGAGACAGTCAACCAAAGAATAACTAAAGCACACCAAGCCGCACATATGATTCTTCCTCTGCTACAACAACATAAACTACCCAACGGGATAAAGAAGATAATATACAGTTCAATTATAGCCACAACAGCTTTATACGGATTAAAAACCACCGCAATCACGAAAGCCAACAGAATGGCACTTAGAAGAATGGAAAAGAAAATACTCAAACTTTTTCAACTAACCACAGGGGGGGAAAACACTTCGCGGGCACAAGGAATTCTAGAAGGGAAAACAATAACTAATCGGCTCACTACATCAAGAATCAAATACTGGGCACATATTCTAAGAAGACCGATCAATCATCCTCTACAACAAGCTTATGCCATGCAAACGGAAGAAAAGAAGATCGGAAGACCATGCTACACGTGGAATACATCACTGGAGAGGGACATCCAAAATACCGGCATACCTAAAGAGACATGGGAGGAATGGGCAAGAAGAAAAGAGGATATACGAAGAGAGGTACGAAGAGTATACGAACAGAGCGAAGAATCTGATCAAGAATCATCGGAAGACGAACTGGAAAACGAAGAAGAAGAAGCAGTAAGGGGGTGAGGAAGGGGACACCACCGGAGAAGGAACGAAACAAGCACCAGGGGAAGAGGAAACAATGGACCCTAACCAACAGCAGCAGAGGGGAAGGGGGGACAAATTTAAGTGGGAACAATAAAAATTGGGGTCAATAGTAAGTCGCTAGTTATCAGGAAACCAAGATAGGTGAACAAAAGAACAGACAGATAAGAGATATGAACACTGGGAAGGTAATGTAAAACACAAATCGTATAACGGTCCCGGGTGCGTATTCAAAATCCTATTGATGCGTAGCTTACTAACTACCCGGTGTTGCAACAGCGGTGCCTTGCGGTATACATTGCAGGCATGCTAACGTTGTGCAGTGCCCCACCCGATCCCACCCTATCCCGAATCTTCCTACCTACCTTACTGGCATGGGGTGGGCCTGGCGTATCCAGGATCGACTCTCGAGTCAGCTCCATGTCAGATGATGATGATGATGATGATGAAAATCGAAAGCACTATATAACATGGTAGACTCGAAGCGAGAATTAATTAATTTAAAAATGCAAGTTATTCGACAAGAAGAAGAGCGAGCTCAAGAGATACATACACTTCGTTTGCAAAAGGAAGAAGAACTATACAACATAAAAATACAAAATTAAAAACTAAAACAAGATTTGTTGTAGAAGCAATTGGGCATTTAATAAAAAGTTTATTCATCTAACAATAGTTGTCGATAATAATTTATGTACCCTTCATGAAAGTTTCCATTTTCAGTTTCGTCATTTGGTCTTGCAGGTAAGGTAGACGGAGGTGATATGACGCTATGCTAGATATGACGCACTCTTCGTATTTTAAAAACAGTAACCTGTTCACTCGTAATTTTATATTTGGTTCGTAGTTTACGTTGTCGCCACCAGATGGTAATAGATGTCATGTGCACGTCAACTAATTTGGTCGCGTTGTTCTCCATTGTGCGCGATTTTCTCATTGTGAATTCACGTGAAGTTTCGTCTGCAATTTTTTGACGCTGTGTAATTAAAAAATCGGGAGTGAGGCAGGTTTTGCCGTTGTTCCCTGTGGTTGACAATTAATTAAGTGTTTGGACAAATCAATCGAAGCACAGGTAATTACTTTTCATGTTGGTTCATGTAAAATGGATGTCTACGGTTTGGGTGATACGACGCAAATAAACAGTGGGTGTTATGTCGCGCGTCATATCACCCACTATTTACCTTTTATATTTATTGTTCTACAAACCTTGAATTTTATTCTTAAAAAATAGCAATTCAGAGAGTCAGTTAAATAGTTGTGTATTATTTTTAATCTTTTTCATATAGGATCATGCCGCACACCTATAAATCAAGAGGTCTTAGGGGAAAGTGGTCCCAAGAAGATTTGGATGGGGCCGTAAGAGCTATAACAAATGGACAGTCTATCCACTCAGCTGCGAAGGACTTCAATATGCCAGAGAAAACATTGCGTTTTCGATTAAAAACGAACAACCTAGAAAAAGGCCGCCTTGGCCAGCCACCGTATCTGGGCGTAGAAGCCGAATTCAAGTTAGAAACCCATGTAAAGAAACTGCAAAAGGCTGGTTTTGCACCAACTAGAACTGAATTAAGGCGTATGGCCTTTAATCTAGCTGAAAAGATGGAAATAAAGCATCCGTTCAAGAAGGAAGCGGGTTACGCGGGCCTAGACTGGCTCAAAGCCTTTATGTCCCGTCATCCGAAGCTATCTATCAGAAAAGCGCAAGGAGTTTCTAATGCCCGAGCTGATGGAATGAATAAGGAAGAAGTGGATAAGTATTTTGGCCTTCTCCGACAAGTACTCGAAGAGCATCAGTTAATGCAAAAACCATCTAATATTTATAACGTAGACGAATCCGGTCTACAACTAAATAATGAACCTGGTCAGGTCGTTGCTGAAAGGGGTAGCAAGGCAGTTCAAGTGCGTCAGTCAGCAGAAAGAGGAGAAACGGTAACAGTGGTAGCGTGCTGTAATGCCGAAGGGACATTCTTACCTCCATATGTAATTTTTAAAGGAGTAAATAAGCAGCAAGTGTGGGTAGAAAACATGCCTCCGGGAGCTGTACTAGAAATGCGAAGGGAATCAGCCTACATAAGCGAGTCACTGTTTCTCAACAGGCTTGAAAACCATTTTATACCCCGAAAAACAGCTGGCCCATGTCTACTGATAATGGATGGTCATAGCTCCCACATAAACTCACCCGAAATTCTCGAAACGGCTCTGCAAAATGATGTTCATTTTTTGTGTTTGTCGAGCCATAGTACCCACTATTTGCAGCCTCTAGACCGCTCTTTTTTTAAACCGTTGAAAGCATACTACAGGAAAGCGGCCGTAGAGTGGGGGGTTGCCAACCCCGGGAAAAAAATTGAACGGCGTCACTTCGGGCTGCTATTGCAAAAAGCATGGGCGCAAGCAGCGGTAATCTCTACAGGAGTACAGGAGCCTCTGGATTTAGGGCATGCGGTATCTTTCCATTCCAACCATCTGCAATACCTGATTATGCCTACATGTGTAGTGGTGAGGCCAGAGCGAGCAAGCCGGCCCATCTGGCCGTCTGACCCCAACAACTACAGAAATCACTACAACCACAGCAACTCCAAAAACTCCAAAGCCTACACCAACAAAACTCCTGCAAGAAGTTTCGCCCGTGCCTGTAGCGCTCAAATTTTAACCCTACGAACAAATATCGACGAAAAGGCGGAAAAGAGGATGCGTCGCCTTACCTCTAAGACCAAAGTGACCTTTTATTTCTGCCTAATTTTTCTACTCCAGATGCTGGAGTTCCTGAAATTTAAATTTAAATCCATTCCATTCAGGATGTAGTCCGTTCTACGGCAGTTTTATTTTTCGGCGTGGCCGTAATTTGTTGAGTTATGTGTTTTTCGAGAGTGCCTCACTTTCTTCAGTTTAATTAATTATTTTGTGAAGATGATTTATTTTCGACGTTGATAATACCTAATTTTATTTTTCACATATTACAAGATTTGTCTTACGTTTAAGATGTTATTTTGAAAAAAAAAAAATCTTTTTCCCCACGAGTTTTACATATTTTAAAAAAGTTTTTTACGGGGTAAGTTTACCTGTTTGGTTGCGATTGGTTTGTTACATTTTGGTATTGCTTTTATAGTCTGAAGATGTGCCCATAGTGGTCACGAAAACGTTAACTACTACTGAATCTACACCTTTAAAATTACATGATTTTGTGGGATCGACTGTGTTTTATTTATGAGAACCAAAGTGACCTGTCAGAAGCGAGCGAAATCCCAACCTGCACCTCCGTCTTCCTCTGAAGGTAAGTTGATCTTTCGTAGTGTTCCAAGGGTGAGTAACAAATTTGTACGTTCTAACCAATACTTTTTTAGACGAAGAGGAAACAATCTCCCTTCATGACGAATCAGAGGGGTCGGATTTTGCTGGCGCCAAAGAATCTGACGAAGACGAGATGCCTGGACCTCCCTTGGCAGGAGACTTTGTAGTTGTTAGATTTGCCACCAAAAAGATCCTAGTTCATTATGTAGCAGAAATCAAAGCCGTGTCAGGTGGAGATTTCGAAGTTGCATTTTTAAGAAAGAAAGGGAAAAATTTTTATTACCCCGAGATAGATGACCTATCAACTGTTGATGCAAGTGACATTGTAAAAAAACTGCCTAATCCAAAAAAAGCACAAACAGCTCGAACTGCTAGACTTCTTTTATTCAATAATTCTTCTTTGTCTCGGTATAATTTACGCTAATTTCAGATAAAATGTAATGAGTTTTTTAATAAATTACTGTTCAAACGAAACCTTGATAATTATTTACCTGAACAACAGTGTTTACTCCATAAGCCATATCATCCACCCCAGGTGCGACATAACCCCCCCATGGATGGGTGATATTGCCAAAGTGCAGTATTTCATGAAATATTTTTTTTCACTTTTTGTAAAGAAATTTAATGAGGTTCTGATACTTACATAATGAAGGTGATTAAGTGTACTTCTAATTAAGCCATAGCCCATGTCTTTTACTTAACTATGTATCATATTATTAGCAGATTTCAAAACGTGCGTCATATCACCTCCGTCTACCTTATGCCGTCATTTTCCATATCAATGTAGGGCAAGTCATGATCTTGTGGAGGCTCATCTTCATCCATGTTAATCGTCAAATTATGCAGAACTGCACACGCCACAATAACAGCTTTCGTTGTGTCTAATTGCAGCCTTGAACCCAACGATAGTATAGGAAACCACCTTTTCCATACGCCAAACAACCGTTCAATTGGGTTTCGTGTTCTAATTTGCCAAAATCCCCACTTTCAAACCTTGCCTTAATTCTAGAATTATTTAAAACAGTTTGATCATGACTTGCACCTGACCACCTTGTTACAATGTCCATAATTTTTAAGTGTGCGTCACCAACAACTTGAACATTGAGTGAAAAGTATGTCTTTCGACCCCGGAAGTATTCTGCATTATTGCCACCTGAAACATGAAAACAGTATCTATAAAACTGACAAAAATATAAATAAATATGGTAGATATTTACCTATAGATTGAATTTCTATATGGGTACAATCTATTACACCAATAACTTTAGGGAAGCGAGCCACGTTGTAGAATTCCTCCTGCTTTTCATTTAAGTTTCCTCATTGGGGCATTCTTATGTAAACGGGTGATAATCTAGCTTTGCTATTTGTAACCCTTTTTATAATCCGGCACGCTGTTGAATTATGCAAGCCACAAAAGTCACCTGCACTTATTAACATGCTTCCACTTCCATACAGACGTTGTTGCGAAAGACGCCTGATGTAAATAATAAAAAAGATGTCAACTTTAGATTCTAAACTGGCATTGCAACCGTGCGCAAGATGTGGCAACTCTGGGTTTTGAGTACCGTCATATTTTTTAGCAGTTGAAAGAAAAGTCTGAGACGAAACGTGTAGTGATTGAGGCATCTTGCGTGCAATAACTTTGCTTAAATCTATTTCGTGTGAAAGTGTTTATGAAACTACGTTTAATAAAGAATCAGTGTATGTAATTATATTTCGTGAGAGGTATTCTGCTCAATCCAGACATCACGTAAGAGACGTTGATATCACTGAGCTAAAGGCATTTTTGGGCCTTCTAGTATATACAGCAATATTCAATTCCAGTCACGAAAATATAGACCGTTTATTCGCAACCGATGGAACTGGAAGGGAAATATTTAGATCAGTCATGAGCAACAAGAGATTTGCTGTTCTTCTGGCCGCCATACGATTCGACAATCCTCAAGATAGGGAGGAGCGCAAAAAGGATGATCCAGCTGCCGCAATTTCATTTATATTCCACACCTTTATAGAAAATTGCCAAAGTATTTATGGACTTGGTCAATCTGCTACTATAGATGAAATGCTTGTGAGTTTCCGACGAAGGTGCCGTTTTAAAATGTACATGCCCAATAAACCGGCAAAATAGATGCAGATGCACGAAATAGTTATCTATAATAATCCATACATCTACACCGGGAAAGACTGATAGTTTTGGTCTCAGTGATGAAGATAAAAAGTTCCTAAAGCCTACACAAGCTGTATTACGTCTAGCTAAACCACTTTTTAACAGCAATCGCAATATCACAGCTGACAATTGGTATTCTTCAATACAACTAGTGGAAGTCTTGCGGAAAAATAATTTGACGTATATGGGCAGTCAAAAAAATAAGGCCGAAATACCACCATCTTTTCAACCCAATAAGCAAAGAGCTAAAACAATCAACACACCATTGATTTAGGGAAGAATGCACTCTAATTTCCTACGCTGGGAAAGTTGGAAAAGCCACAATACTAGTATCATCCATGCATAACAGACGTTTCAATGATCCCGATACAGGGAAACCAGGAATCATTTTGTACTACAATGAAAATAAAGGCGGAGTATATTCTCTCGACGAAAAATGTTCCAAAAGCACCTCGAGTCGCCGCAGTCGAAGGTGGCCCTGAGTAATTTTTATCGCCAGCTGGACGTTTCCGTGGTAAATTCATAAAACTTACACCAATGTTATTGGGGACCGCGGTAGAGTAATGGCCTCAGCGCTTGGCTTCGGAGTTATTCTACCAAAGTCGCTCAGGTTCGAATCCTGAGCACTGCACTTTCCCAGGGTGTTTGTGGTGTCTGGGGCATGGGGTTTTTCAAGGGTGGGGCATGTTAGACCTGTGAATAGCACGAAATGTGCTGAGCCGGGGTAAGCTGGGAGGGATGGGAATTTTGGAGTTGCCGTTGGCAACTCCACGATTCTTAAAAAAAACCAATGTTATAAAAATAATCCGGTCATAAAAGAAAAATGTGTTTTTCGAAAGCAGTTAGCCATGCAATTAGTGCAAGATCACATGAGACGACGTTTGACGATGACAGTTATTCCACGTGAAATACGCACTACTATTGGAAGAATACTTGAGGTCCCAGATACACAAGAAGCCGACAGAGATGATCTGATTCTGGAAAAACGTAAGATTTGCCACTTGTGTCCTTCGAAAAAGCGTAGAATGACAAAATACTTGTGTCTTAGATGCAAAAAGCCCGTTTGTCTACAGTGCACAAAACCAGTCTGCAATAACTGCGCTCAAAAATAAGCAAATTTGGATCATGCTGGAATACCAAATTTTTGTCAGATTTTAATTTTCCTTTAATTTTTTGTTCATTTAATACCTTATGAACGTAATTAATAATATAAACTGGAACTGTTAAATGTTTTTTCCCACTTAGTATAAAAATAGATTGTTTGCCAAAAGTTTCGGAATGAAATATAATTTAGGTTAGTATTTTTTTATGTTCGGTTTCAATTTCGTTAATTTCTACATATACTAGTTTCATAATGTATACAGTATTCCACACTGAATAAAATATTAACTTTATTTGCATATTTGTGTTTTTATCGGCCTATCAAATTAAGTGGTCTCCGAGACTACGCCTGCCCTGCAGCGTAACAAATAACACACCGGACCAGTTAAGGGTTAAAGACAACAAAATTGCAGAAAAAATTACTTTGGGACCTACAAAAGTTGCTTACGTTTGTACTTACGGTCTTGCTCCATATTTTAAAGAAAATCTTGAAGATACTGTAAAAAATGTTCAAATGTTTCGATGAATCTCTTAATAAAATAGCTCAGCGGGGGCAAATGGATATTGTTGTGCGTTACTGGGATTATAATGAGAACATTGTAAAAAGTCGATATCTGACATCTGTTCTCATGCAACACGCTAAAGCACTTGATATTCTGGAAAAATTTAAAGAAGGAATAACTCCCATTTCACTTAATAACATTCTACAGGTAACTTTACATTAATTCCTACCAATATCTACTTTTAACTATTCTACTTAAACGTGTCAATGGATGGTCCCAATGTGAACTGGTCATTTTTGAATCATTTAAAGCAGGATGATGCTCGTACAAGCGAAATGTTGGAATTAGGCTCTTGTACTGGACATAAAGTTTCCCAGTGGAAAATTAATGATATACTTCGTGGTTTGTGTTGATTATTTAAAAATTCACCAGCTAGCCGAGCAGACTATACAAATATTACTGGGTCTACTTTGTTTCCCAAAAAATAATTAGTAAATATGTGTTTTTTTAAACTATTTTGAAAAAGCAACATGTATCGTATATATGTTAAATTTTAGATTTTTTATTCAATGGACTTATCTGGAAAGTTAAAAGCCAAGTCAGGGAAAACCTGGAAAAGTCAGGGAATTTGAGTAAAGTTGCTGGGAACCCTGTAATAGAAATTGCCCCCTCTTCTATATAGGGCGATGTGCGTCTCAGTACCTTCAAGTGGCCCGATAGTCAGTTTACATTCAAGTGCCCAATGTAATTGATGTACCTGTATTTTGCAAAGGCGCGATAAAAATTTCGGCGTGGTCACAGTAACCGAACTACGGTATTAGTGTAACTATTTTAGTTTTCGCTACTTTTTGTTTTGTGTGTCTTTTGACTATGAGTGACTATTTACATCATCAAAAAGGGTTCGTTACGGTGATCCAGACTTTGAAAGGGTTTTATTAAGTTGGGCAAAGGAAACAGATGACGCAATTAGTGACGACGAAAGTGTCAATGAAGATTACCTAGAAGTACGGCTTGTCAAAAATAGGAATGCGGGTCAAGATCTCAATATCGGACCGCCCCTTCGATGCGCACAAGACAATACTAAATAGCGCACAAATATCTCAGTAAGAATTAGACTTCGTAGAGTAAACCTCGTAAAGTACAGTCCGCGAAAAAAGTGTAGTGTCACAGAATGGAATTTAAATCAAAACTAAAACGTAAAGTTTTTTCGGGTCATACTAGAGAAGTGGTAGCCAATGTAATCGACTTTATGCAGCGAGAAGCAAAAGCGAATAAACCTACAAAAGAGGAATCCAGGAGCGAGTTTCACTGGCAACTGGCATACATTTAGGTACGTACCATACAGACAATTGCTCGAGAAATGAAATCTGTCGAGGATGGCGAGTCTTCATCGTTTTCGACGCCTAAAAAGAAAAGAACAAAATCTGCATTGAAATCTAATGTAGACGACTTTGATAAAGGATTACTTCGTCGAATGATAATTAATTATTATATAACAGAAAAACAGGTTCCAACTTTGCGGCGTATACATAGACAATTCGTCAAAGAAAACGGTTACACTGGTTCATATGAGCCCTTCAGAAAAGTGTTGCAGGAAATAGGATTTCGTTGGAGGAAAACAAAAAATAATAGAAAGCTGTTTACGGAAAAACCAGATATTCAGCAATTAAGGAGGAATTTTCTAAGCACAAGCATAAAACGGTTCAGAGAAGGAAACCGACCTATAATATATATGGACGAAACATATATTCATTCGTCTCACACACACACACACACACACAAAGCTGGAACGACGACACCAATGAAGGTCTTCATAAGCCGATATCAAAAGGGCAAATATTAATAATAGTGAACGCAGGTAGCGAAAATGGTTTTGTTAAAAATGCATATTTAAAATTTAAATCAAACACGAAAGCGGGTGATTATCATAGTGAAATGAACTACGTTAATAACAAAAAATGGCTTACGGAGATGCTTATTCCTAATCTACCTCCGAATAGTGTGTTAGTTATAGATAACGCTCCGTATCACAACGTCCAGGTTGACAAATGTCCGAACAGGGGGACTAGAAAAGATAAAATGAGGGAATGGCTAAGACGCCGTAATATACCTTTTAGGATGATATGTTAAAAATTGATTTATACAGTATAATTAAAATTCCCAGATATAAAACATACGAAATAGACAGAATATTGGCTGATAACGGTCATTCCGTTTTAAGAATTCCTCCATATCACCCCGATTTAAATCCGATCGAATTAGTGTGGGTATCATTAAAACAATACGTTGCTGCGAGGAATGTGAATTATAATTTAGCAACTGTTGAACGTTTGTGCGACGAATTTTTTAGTACATTTTCTGAGCAAGAATGGAAAAAGCGATGTGAACATGCTTTGGGCTTTGAACAATTTTTCATGCAAAAAGAACCAGCGTCAGATTTAGTGGTGGACGAAATAATAATAAACTTACAAGATGATAGCAAAAGTGACTTTGAGGATAATAGTTCGGAGTCAGGTAGTGACCTTTCGGGAATTGTTCTCCTTTAAAGCGGCGTAACAAGAAATTTTGTCGAAAATTTGTGGGTTTAGATAATATTATTACCTACTTGTATTGATATTTAATGATTATATAATTTAATGGGATTACTATTACCAGTGACGTATGCATACTATAATTTTATGCGGTCGACAAGGTTTTTCTCTCAGGGGGCACAAGGATTTTGGACAGTTTAAATTGGAGCATCCTGACGAAAATGGTGGAAATTTTAGAGCGCTATTACGATATATAGCCATGGGCGGAGACGAACCACTTAAAAATCATCTAAAAATTTCACCAAAAAATGCTACATATTTAAGTCCAACAATCCAGAATGAAGTGTTAAATGCGCGCAACAAATTAATTCTTCAAAAGATTGTTGCAAAGATAAATTCTGCTAAATTATTTTCTGTTTTGGCTGATGAGACCAGCGATATAGCTGGCATAGAACAATTTTCTCTGTGTCCGCTACTGCGATAACGACACAGGAAAAATAAGAGAAGATTTTTACAGTTTGTAAGTGTTACTGATCTTACAAGCAAAGGACTTGCAAATGCTTTAATGGAACACTCTTGCTAATTTACAAATAGACTGTAACTTTATGATTGGTCAAGGATATGATGGAGCCGCAGCAATGAGTGGTCGGTTTCATGGTGCACAACAATATATAGCTGAGAAATATGATTTGGCTGTTTATGTGCATTGTGCATCTCATAATCTAAATCTTGCCATTTCTGACGCCTGCGAACTACCTGCTGTAAGAATCTGTGTGGGAATCCTTACTAACGCATACAACTTTTTTAACACACCGAAACGACAAGCAATGCTTATAGATTCAATAGAGAAATTAACGTCTAAGAGTAATGACACACACAGCGGTTTGTGCCGACTCGGCGGTCGACTCGGCCGCCGGCCGACGATGACACACACCGCGGTTTTTGCGACTCGGCCGATGGGCGGCCGTGAAAAGTACAACGTTTTAACGACAACGTTGCGGCAGAACCAAGTGTATCTGCCTGATGATAACATGGACAAAGATTTAGAATATCTAGTACTTTTGGGCTTGCTGTATTTGCATTGGAAAAGAAGAACCAAGAAGAATAGACGAATGTGGGTGCATCCAATTGTAAATGACCGCCTAACCAAAGGACATTTTTATACCCTATTTGCTGAAGTACGAGAAGATGCAGGCAAATTTTTTAATTATACTCGTATGTCAATGGCTTCTTTTGACGAACTACTTGCTTGTATAAGAGAAAAAAAATAACCAAGAAAAACACCCGTATGAGAACTTGTATTCCACCAGAAGAAAAATTGGTCATAACTCTCAGGTAAATAAAAAAAACATTACTTATAAGCTGTTTTTATTTATAATTTTGTAGTATTAGGTAATCTTATTACATAAAATACTCCATTTTTATGTAATGGACTTTCCTTTTACAACAGACAGTTATGGACATTTAATTTGACATTTTATCATACTACTGCAACAGGTAGTACCGGAAATTGTTTTCTATGGAACGAGACTATAGCCGGCCGTGGAGGCCAAAAAATTGCATCATGTGTTCGCAAGTATGTATTGTCTCTACCGTCTTCGGTAAACACACTAAATTTCTACAGCGATTCGTGCTCAGGTTCAAATAAAAACGTATTCATAATTACAATGTTCCGTGCACTCATGAAAGAATTGAAAATGTTGGATACGGAAATAAATCACAAATTTATGGAGACAGGGCATACGTGTATGGAGGCAGATAGTATACATACTGCCATTGAATCTGCCAAAAAGAAAGCGACTGCAGATATAGAAGTTCCACATGATTGGTGCAATTTTATTAAAACCGTTTATGGAAAGAAAACTCCATTAACTGTTATAAAAATGCAACAGCCCGACTTTTTAAATTTTGGCGTTTTGTTGAATACCGACTTCATTCATCGAAAGAAAAACGAAGATGGAGAAATTATTCCTTGGATGCAGATAAAGTGGCTTAGATTTGAACAGGGAGAAGAATTTAAATTTTCCTATAAAACAAGTTTTGAAGATGAACCATTTAAAAAAGTTGATCTACGAAGGGGCCATCTTAGACGAAGACAAAATGACATAAAGTTCACGCTAAAACCTCTTCATACCGAGCCATTACCATTAGCCGATATGAAAGTATCAAATTTAATAGATTTATTACCATATGTGAGCGAATATAATAAATATTTTTATGAAAATCTCACAAGATCCGCCGAGCTAATTCCCGAAGATATTCCTGACTTACCAGTAGAATATGAGTTATAGGTTTTTACTTTTTTGTAATATTAATATTTAAGAATAAAAATATTGTTTTGCATTACGTATGAAAGCTTATCACAATATTTTGTACTTTTTTCAAATATAAATTTTAAAATAATATCTACATATCCAATTTGTTCGCATAAAAGGAGGCTTATATTGATGAAAACAATTATTGTAAAAGGGCCAAAAAGGCTTATGTAAATCAGCATATCTTAAAAAAGGGCCAATTTCCATTTAAAAATGGAAATATACACATTTTGCAATAAAAATATGTCTATAATAAGCATCGTGATATTAAAACTAATATACATTAATTCCGTTTCCATATTCAAATTCATAACCTCAAAATTAAACATTTTATAGTATGTCAATCTTCAACTGCGCATATTTCAGTTCGCAGTATATGGAGATTGGCCCTTCTTCTTCCAAGGTACAGAAATAAAGAAGAAGACTTGAACAAAAACTGGTGTTCCTGCTGCCGCAATCATGCTATTGAGATAGGATTCAAGCTCATTTATGAAAATGGAACCTGTTATTCGCCTTGTTTGTTTAAGTGGCTAGTAGAAATTATTTTAGTGTATCTGAATGCGGTAGACGCGACAATGACGTCAAGTATATAAAACTTATTGATTCGATAACAATTGCGTTTAAGACTGATATGTACGGGCATAACCTTGTAGAGCTTATCAACAAAAGCCATAACCACAATTCAATGACATTACATGAGAGTGAATTTCTTAATCTCTTCATTGTCTGAGTTACTTATGCAGAAATTGGAAACTTTAAGAAGTTAAGAATTTTCACAATTTTACCAACGTTTTACGGAAATGATATCAGAAGTGATAAGAGTGAATAAAAACATTGATATCGTATTCTACAGTCGAATGCTATGCAAAATATGCAAACTGCAGTATACCTGTTAATTATGGAAATGACATACTTTTTCCCCAAATACTTTAATTTCAGATGTGCTTCGACTAAAACAACAACGTCATGAGTAGTAGTAGTTGGAGTCCTGTGGCACCTGCTGCCAAAATAAAAGAGCATCAACTTAGTCTTGCAATGTATTTAAGGAGATTAGAAACGCTATATCCAACGAGGCAATATTGTACTCAACGGGAACTATATAACCAATTTAGTAGGTGTAAGATTGTAGAAAGTGACTGCTGTGATAGTAGTAAATTATGTAAATATTTTGCACATTTAAATATTAGCACGTAGTACAATATGTATATTCTACAGGAAAATAAAGATGCCTAAATGTTCTGTTGTTGTTGTATTTTCAGTCTGCTGTAAAAGGTATAAATAGGAGTGCATAATGCACGAGTCAGTAAATATTGATTTAGGTGAAGGTGTGATAAACACGCTGATAAATAAACTCCCGGTAGAATTGCACATTCCAGGGTGTGAATGTTGCGGTCCAGGTACAAAGTTATCCAAAAGATTAGAAGGTGATAAAGGTTAGACGCTGCTTGTCGCGAGCACGCTATCGTCATCAGGCTGATCAAAGGTTAGAGAAAGCTACCTGGTATCGTTTTAAGTCTAGTGACGCTTCTTTCGGCGAAAAGGTGTCTGCTTTAGCGGTAACTGGTATCATGAAGACTAAAAGAAAAATGGGCATGAGGATTTAGAGAAAACAAAAAAGTATAAAAAAGAAAAAGTCATTGTTGGAAGGGGATATTTTAAAGGAAATAGCCAAGGTTGTTCAAAACAATAACTCCAACGGTGCGAGTGCCAATAGTGTAATTAAACACGCCATATCTGCAGCCAAGCCAATCGTAAAGGCAGCTGGAGGGAAGAAGAGAGTTACACTTCCACGTATAATTCCTATTCCAAAACAAGGTGGCGTGCTACACTTATTATGAAGGTGTGGCGAAGAAAGGGAGCAATGATGTAACATCGTTGTTACTTCACTACTTTAACACTCACGATTTTGTATCCAGCGACCTTGTACTACTGAGTGACGGGTGTCCAGGACAAAATAAAAACTATGTCATGCTTCATTTTCTCTATTTTGTAGTACATGTTCTGAAAATCTTTGATAGTGTGCTTTATATATATCCAGTCAGGGGTCATTCATATTTACCTAACGACCGGGATTTTGCGTTGAAAAACAAAAAAGAAAAACAAAGCCAATTGAGGTTCCTGAGGGTTGGGACTCTTTAATTCTCAAAGCAAGACAAAATCCATCAACTTTTGAGCTGGTAAAAATAGAGCAGCAACATTTTTTTGATATTGGTGAGCCACCGACAAATACTTCTTAAAAGCAACTAAACCTACCATAAAAATAAAATCTGTTCGCCAAATTGAAATACAGAAACGTGCTGATACAGTAAATCTACGTGATACTTTTAGCGGTTATTGGAGAACCAGTATTGTTCGTAATAAAACTCGCATACCTACTGAAATGCAACTTACACACTTATATAACGGGCAAGTTAAAATATCACCTCTAAAACTAGCTAACCTACGGAGCCTTATGGGATATCTAGAGTTTCCAGAAAATAGACTTTTCTATGAAGAAATATTTTCCAACAATACTCCTGACACAGCAACATCTGATGCAGCAACACCTGATAATGAAGCAGAAATTGAAGAAGACGATAATAGCAGCGGATGTGAAGGTACTTGAAATACGTTTGTGGTGTTATACCAGTAGATTATAGAAAATTTTTTTAATTGTGTACTTTTGTTTCTTGGTTAATTTTGTTTAAACAAAAAGTTTATTCTTAATTGCACATTTTTTTCCAGCAAAAACAACACATGTACAAATGTTTTTTTGGGTTTTACCTTAAAATTTTGGAAAAAAATTCTGTAGTGCTTACAGAAATGCGAGGATATGCTGTTCTTACTTCACAAGAAAGTTTTATTTTAGTAGAATTTATAATATACAACTAAGAAGGTTTTCTTCATTTTCAACAGCTTTTTTGACTTGTGCTGTTTTTGAAAGAAAGTCTTCAAATGTTTTGTAAGAATGTGTATAACAGTATAACCCATTTACTGAGCTCGTGACCCATGTTATTCGAGATTAATGAACAAGTTTCAATGGTGTGTGAGCAATATTCGTATATATACCAGCAGACAGTTCATCACGAGCATCATTTTAATTCGACAAGTTCAACAACAACAACAATTCCCAGATAAGAAAATGTGGATGTGCTATGATACTGTTTTGTGCAACGACGGCGATTCTTCAACAAGTTTACGTGAACAAGTCGAGTATTTGAGGCATTTGTTTGGAAGGTTGAAATTCCACCATTCACACGCTGCCATATACGAATTCTACTATGACGACAACAGCGCCCATGATGCAAATGAAATGGCCAAGAAATGTCAGTTTACTGCAGATATTTGCAGCGACTTTTTGGAAGATTTGTTAAAAATTCAACCGTGCCCCGTGTGTTTGTGAGCATCTGAAAGACCTAGGACTAAAATCGCACATTAAAGTTATGGCACGTTTCATCACTGATTTGCATAAAAGCAGTCATTCAAATGGACACAGTAGTAGTCATCGCCAGAACACCACCGAAGAAAACGTAGAACAAAATTAAAGAACCATTTTAATATAATAATGATAATAGTGCTTAGGAGGTGTATGGATAATTATATTTTAAGAATAGGTAAATAGAGAAATAAGACGTTTAAGTATATTTATGAAAACGATCAAAATTATTGCGAGTACTGTTTAGAATTAGAGTCTAATTGGAGTTAGAATTGTGTTATATCTTACAGTCTTAATAAATTTATCGAATATATTAAAAGAAGAAGAAATGCCTGTGCCTGTAAAATATACGTGTCCCAAATGTAAAGGGGAAACCGATCTACAAGGCACTAAATGTATTGCTTGTAGTTTTCATGAGATAATAAAAGAAGCCAATGGAGCCAAACATGTACCTCCACGTATGTTCCGGAAAAGGTCCACGATCTAATTTATTACTGTTTTATATTTAATAACTTAATAAATAAATAAATAATAATGTAATCGAGTTTTATTATTATTATTATTATATAAGTGTTTGTGTGGTTAGTAGTAGTAGTAGCAGTAGCAAAAGATCATGAAAGTAAACAACCTCAATCTTTACCCGTTTCAAACATTGACGAACTATTTCGCCGAGGATAAAGGGTTAAAGAGACATGGTCCTCTGCTGCCATCTACAATGCGTTGCATAATTTGTGGTCCTAGTAATTGCGGCAAGACAAATGTATTACTAAGTCATAGGAGCAAGACGTTTAAATGCTTCCAAACCACTTCGCCAACTGAAAGACAGGGCATATTTAAACCGTTTTATGCAATGCAGGACAAGAATGAACAGGATAGCCACTTAACTGGTTTGATTGAGATACGAGGCATTCAACGTCGACGTCCTAGAGAGGTGGATGAATGCTTAAGAAAAAAGAAATACGTTTCCTTTTCGTATAAAATAAGATCAAATGGGAAGGATAGGAACGTCTGCCAAGAGGCGTTTTTAAGCTTGCATGGTGTAACATCAAGCAGGCGTAGAAGACTTCAACACAGTTTGACTACTACAGGAAGATCTCCTAGGGAATTACGGGGTCGCCATAATAATAGAACCAAGTCGTTTCCTGATGAACTTATTGTCTTAATAAAGAATCATATAATGTCGTTTAAACCCAGGCAATCCCATTATTCTAGAAGAAGGAAGAATCCGAATATTTCGTATCTTCCAGAGGATTTAACAGTCAAAGATATGCATTTGATGTTTGTAAAAGAACATCTCATTAATATACTTTATAAAAGATATTGAAGTACGTGAAAAATAGAGTTTAATATGAAATTTGGATATCCTCGTTCAGATACGTATCCCACATGTGACTGTTTTCGACAGAAATTTAACGATCCAACTATTACTGAAGGAGCAAGAAATCCGTTGGAGACTGCAAAAGAACTTTACTTGCGAAAAGCGGAAGCTTTCTTTGCTCTGAGAAAAAAATATAAAGTAAAAGCGCAGGCAGGTGAAGTTGATTGTCTGTCCTTTGACTTTATGCAAAATATTCCACTTCCTCATATTCCTACAAATCCAGAATTTTTTGCACGCCAGTTATGGTATTATGTACTTGGAATACATAATCTAGGAAATGGAGATGCTTCAATTTACACTTATTACGAAGGTGTGGCGAAGAAAGGGAGCAATGATGTAACATCATTGTTACTTTACTACTTTAACACTCACGATTTTGTATCCACAGACCTTGTACTACTGAGTGACCAGGGTATCCAGGACAAAATAAAAACTATGTCGTGCTTCATTTTCTCTATTTTGTAGTACATGTTCTGAAAATCTTTGATAGTGTGCTTTATATATATCCAGTAAGGGGTCATTCATATATACCCAACGACCAGGATTTTGCGTTGATAGAAAAACAAAAAAAGAAAAACAAAGCCAATTGAGGTTCCTGAGGGTTGGGACTCTTTAATTCTCAAAGCAAGACAAAATCCATCAACTTTTGAGCTGGCAAAAATAGAGCAGCAACATTTTTTTGATATTGGTGCATCCACCGACAAATACTTCTTAAAAGTAGCTAAACCTCCCATAAAAATAAAATCTGTTCGCGAAATTGAAATACAGAAACGTGCTGATACAGTAAATCTACGTGACACTTTAAACGGTTATTGAAGAACCAGTATTGTTCGTAATAAAACTCGCATACCTACTGAAATGCAACTTACACCCTTATATAACGGGCAAGTTAAAATATCACCTCTAAAACTAGCTAACCTACGGAGCCTTATGGGATACCTAGAGTTTCCACAAAATAGACTTTTCTAGGAAGAAATATTTTCCAACAATACACCTGACACAGCAACATCTGATGCAGCAACACCTGATAATGAAAAATAATTATGGGTTTTTAGTAATAGTCAAAGATAACAACTATAACGATGGACGATATCGAAAAGGTTTCGATTCATATATACATTTATAAATAGTTGAATTATGTCATAGTACTGTCGTCAATTAGAATGGCAACACCTGCACAGCATTCGTTAAAAGAGAAGGTACTTGCTACTTCAAAGCTTATTAAAAAAAGTTCTCTGATTATAAGCGCGATTTAAAGCAAGCAGAACAAGAATATTTTAAGGAGCACTAGCAAACTATACAACCGTTAAGAGATATTGCATCACAAGTACAGCCACAACAAAAACAGAAACCTCAACAAATACAATAGCCTGTTTTAAACGTTCTAAAATTCAAAAAGCAAAAAGAAGAAGAAGACGAGGATGACGCTAACGAAGAAGAAAAAGAAGGTGCATCGGCTCCGGCACTGGAAAAAGAAGTTTATGAACAAGAGTCAAGTTCTTCAAAAGATGCTGCTACTGTTTCGTCAGAACAATATAATGATCTGTTGCAAAGTAATGATTTAAATTTTGATAAATCACGCTATTCGATAAAATACAATAAACTAACAGGTGCATGGAAAATGGGAAATTCTAAACTTCATATTCAAGATGGTGGGATCATGGTTAAAGGTTACAAGTACAAAATTACTCCAGGTTTAATAAATTTACTTACACTTAAAGATCCCACAGAATATACCTACAAAGATGTTGATAATTACAGATTAATTGTATTAAAAACGAATGCACATAAACACAATTATACTGATACTGGAGCATTACAGCCAGCCAAAACTTCAAAATACATACATATTTTGCATTTTTTTTTATCTCCGACAACGCCGTCTCCGAAATCGCCAAGGAAAAAACGCGGTGACGGCCTCTACAAAAAAGTAAACAATAATAATATTGATTTTGTTTATTGAAATAATCCATCTGAACTGATAAGCAGACTGCGATTGTTGTATGCATAAAAATGGGCTGGAAATAACTCTCATGACAATGAAATTCTATCGATTGTTGAAGAGTTAAGAGAAGCGGGAATCATTGCATAATCGCCATTATCAAGATGGTTGTTGATAAATACGGACACCAATATCAACATAGCGATGCAGCTGGTGGTGGTGTAAAAGAACCACCTGGAATTGGATTTAAACTTACTTTAAATGGTGACTTTAACGTTGAAAATAGAAAAGTTTGCAATTTAGCTAATCCGGTAGATGAGTTGGATGCAGTTAACAGGCAGACTTTGTTGATTGTTGAGAAAGATCATGTAAGCATGCGCAAGAGACGATTAGTTGACCTCGAGGAGCCGATAAAGGAATCGGATGCTATAACGACAAAATTTGGAAACAATCTAGTGACATCTACAAGACACTGTAGATGCTGAAATTAAGAGGAAAATACGTAAACCTACAAAGGAAATTCGTAATCTAGAAAATGCAATCGCTGAAACATCTGCGCAGATTATATTAATCGCAAACACATTAAAAGCATCATATACGATTCTAGCAAATTTAGTTATGATTGTCCAGAGGTTACATAAACACCTAAACATTCGCGTGTCAAGTGAATTTCCTTTAGACACGTCCGATGTGAATACTCTATTTAGAGAATTGTTATAACTTGAAGCGGTGACGACTGAAAAAGAGAGCGAGGCCCTTGCTGACGAACAACAGCACCAACAATGAGTCAGAAACGCGTTATAGTTGATGAAATTCATAGGTTAGCTAGGAAAAATTTTAAAAGGAGAAAAACGGTCATAAAAGGTTACAGAGAGCTATTACAAGCTGATTTAACCGAATTTATACCATATAGTAAAGAGAATAATGGTTGCTAGTATATTCTAATGATAATTGATTGTTTTTCAAAATTTCTATGGACACGTGCTCTAAAGACAAAAAGTAGCCAAGAGGTTGCTAAACGATGGTAGATATTTTAAAAGAGATCACCGCCGCCGGTAGTCAAACTAAACTACTCCAAACAGATGATGGTACAGAATTTAGAGGAAAACCATTTTCTGAACTTATGAAAACGCATCATATAAAACGCTATTCAACATACAGTACAATAAGGCATCAACGGCCGAACGGGTAATTAGAACACTTAAGATTAAACTCTACAAGGAATTTAGCATGCGAGGGAAACACAAATGGATCGATATCTTGCCCGATGCAACTGCCAACTACAATCAAACCAAATACAGGACAATTAAAATGAGACCTTGCGATGCTACACCTGAAACAAATCTTGACGATATCTATAATCATTTAAAAATTGCAGGTAAAAATCGTTTTAAAGTTGGCGATATTGTTAGGATTAGTAAGTACAAGGGCATTTTCGAAAAAGGAAACTGTTTAAGATAAAGAAAGTGCAGAAAATCGATCCTGTAACCTATTTAATCCAAGATTTAAATGGTAATCTAATTTTAGGCGGTTTCTGTGAACATGAACTGTTGAAAACCTGGGAACCTGGTGTCTATTTGGTTGAGTAGATATTACAACGGCGTAGAAATTCTTACCTGGTCAAGTGGCTTGGCATCAACGAGACATCTTGGATTATTAAAAATGATATTGTATAATTTTATATTCTGAAAAATGTTTTACGAGAATTAAACGCAACAGTCTAAGTGCTCGTGACTAAAATAGTGCCCCTACTAATCATTATAATGAAATTAGAATTTTCTGTTCCTTTTAAAGTGATACCGTGGGGACGAAAATGGCCGTCAGTTGGTTAATATTTGTACTTCTAATGCATAGATAGATTGTTTAGATATCCGACAGCATAAATTATTGATGTTTGAAAATTGGGGGGGGGGCTAACTCCCATGGGGCAAAACGGGGTCAAAAATATTTATATGTCATAATAGCATGGTATTTAAGAAATGTCATCTTAAACACGTTTTTGTAGAGAAATATGGCTATTAAATATTAATTAACCATAATATCCCCAGAATGAGTATTTGTGCTTTTTAAATATCTCAGCGGGTGAAACGCGTTTAGTAGTAAAAAATAGTACAACCCATCATTCTATAAAATATTTTGTAGGATTGGATTAATAATAGTCAATTTGATGAACGGCCTTCAGAATTTACACATAGTACAAATGATGACGATGAAGGAACATCGCATGCAATTGATTTAAACCGTGTAACTCTTGATAATGAAAAAATAAATACAGAACTAACATCTTCTGAAGCTTCAATTAAAAACGACACAAATTATTGTTATAGTAATTCTTACGTATCAGATTTTATGTGTGTAACCAAAGGGAAAGATGGTAATTGGGAAAATTCCGAACAACCTACTCCGTCAAAAAAATAACAGTAAGTGATAAAAAATAGGAATTTATTTTGTTTTAAGGTTTACCTTTTAGATTTTACAAAATTTGAAGATCTATCCCCACCACAAAGACCATTACGATTGTAATTGTTCTTACGTATGAGATTAAGTTTCTATGAATATATCCAGCAGGAAAACCTTTGAATTGCCTCGAGCAGAGGAAATTACTGTAGTAAGCAATAAAATTAGGCAGTTATTTTGTTTTAAGGTTTAATTTTAGATTCTACCATATGTGATGCAATCGCCCTCCGAAAAAAATATCAAAAAAACTGAAGAAAACTCGAAGGGCATTTCTTATAATGTAACGAATATAACCCCAGACATTCACGAATTTAATTCAGACAGCGTTGATAATAATAGTGATGGCAGAGATAAAGACCTCAAAATATAGGAAAATTCAAGAAACTCCTCCAGTGAACGGTCTAAACATTGTAGCTTTGGAGGCATTCATGACGTCGGATGTGAAACGAAAACTATTGATAAACCACCTCTTCAACCACCGTCTGAAGAAATTAAGGCAAATATAAAGTAAAAATAGGGAATTATTTTGTTCTAAGGTTTAGTTTTTAGATTTTACCATACGTGATGCAATCGCCCTCCGAATAAGTGGACGCGACTGCCTCCCTGGACTTTCCCATACTGGAAACTGTTCATATCATCTTTATTCAACAGTAGAGTTATTTTCCTCAAAACGGTTGTTCAAGTGCTATCCTAAAACCTTGCCTCGTAACGAACAGACTTAC
>JABXWE010019992.1:0-20879 GCA_014611495.1 Limonius californicus | reverse complement strand
CTTTCTGAAACACCCTGTACCTATACTTGCTGCGTGGTTACGTTCGACGTTTAGCACATCAAAGTTTCAACGTGATTTCTACTATTTCCTTTTTTAGCTACATAGCTACATGTGCAACAAAATCAAAAAAATAACTTAATTGTTTTTCTAAGGTTTCAGCCTATTCATACAGAACTTTTATAAACACCTTGTATACAACATAGAACTACGGTTGAGACACTCCCAGTACCCGGCTGCATTCCACATATGAAGGAATCTATTTATCAGATGATGGCAAAGTATGAAACATGTAATTGTAAATAATTAGTAATGAATAGTTTATTAGTGCCACATGTCAGTCATTTTCAACTGGACTTGTTTGTAGTTTACTAAACCTAAGAAAACGATTTACACTTGTAATATAAAATTAGGGAAATATGGGAATATATTTGTGTAAACTCTAATTATACAAAATTTCATAATTGTTTCTTACGCTGTTTATTATTAAGAACCATTTTATACGAGGAATTAAATCCCCATTTGAAAACAATAAGTTAATTAGAAGATGGCCGTGACTCTTCGTCAACATATCAATAGCAATTGTCGCGCTATAATATTATTTTGACATACTAATTTTCTTACGAATGAAATCTTAAATTCGACTGAAATTCTTAGAGGCTGTGAGCACAATTTGGCGATTAATCTCTTTCTAGAAAGGCGGGTGTAATGAGCGTTCGAAATCTGCTAGAGATGGGAGAACTCGTGTAGTAAATGAGCCTGAACTACGACGAGCTGCAACTTTAATTAATCGCAAAAACGTATAAAAAGTTAATGCCCTAATTCAGCAGACGGATAACAGTTTGTCAAATTTTTCAAAATTTAGACATTAATGTCGGAAGTGTAGAAGACATCATAAAAAAACAAGCTAAAAGTATCGTAAGGTGAGTGCCAGGAGGATTCTGCAGTGAAGAACACAAGTGAATCGTTTGCAAATCGACTGCCGCTGTGAGTGAGAAACAGGTGAAGTTTTGGGCTCAATTGTGACAACTGTCAACAAGTACAAGCATACACTGGTGTTCCACCATATCTCCAAATCCAAACAAAGTAAAAACTATGATATCAGCTGGTAAAGTGATGACACCATTTTTGAGATTGTCAAGGGGTGCTGTATGTTGATTTCCTTACAGAATATCGTACAATTAATGCAGAGTATTATTTGACAGGCGATTAGGAACAAATGGAAGAGAAGACAAAGTTCTGTTTGTTTTTCCAAGCCCATGCTAAACCTCATACCGTTGCAAAAACAATTGAAATCTGAACTTCAGTGGGACGTTCTTTCTTATGCAGCATACACTCCTGATCTTGATTCGTCCGATTTATCGGTTTGGTTCACTAATAGAATTTTTAACCGGGAAAAGATTGCCGTCAAATAACGACGTTATCGATGCTATTCAAGACTGGATATGCACGAAACCCAAAGACTTCTCCCAGGAAGGTATTAGAAAGATTCCAGGTCGCTGGCGCAAGTTCATCGCTAGGCAAGGGGATTAGATAGAAGAGTAATATAGTTTCCACGGTTGTACTACAGTACTAATCTTTCTTATAAAATAATTCCTGTTTAAATTTAAACACTCCTCGAATTTACTTATTATTGTTGTTGTTTGTCGGTTGTTGTACGGTGGTTCCAGGGTACCCGGTAATTAGGCAATAGTGCCCATTGTGCCTTTCCGTCGTGTTCTTAGCGGTCAAACAGTCGGGCTGCTTTGCAGGAACCCAGGATACTGCTTGTAGGCAGCTCGTGGATCTGACTAGGGTTTGGAAATCCGAGCCCCAGGTGGCTGTGCTTTCGGCCCCCCTTCTAACCAGAGTATTTGCCGCTTCTTTCTGGGCATGTCGAAGTACCTAGTGCAGCGTTGCAGTGTTGTTAGCCACTAAGGGCTGTAGAGACGTCCAACACTCATGTATCAGCCTTGAGGTTTTTTTGGCGTTTTCCAAGGCACTTTGTGCGACTTAACTGTCTGTGTAAATGATGATGTCTATGTTTTCATAGAAGTGATCTATGTTTTCTTCAGCACAGGTTATGTCTGAAAGGTCATAATAAATGTTCCCAAGGAATGAGTTAACTTGGTTCTGGGTCTGTGTTCGTAGACGCCAATCTTCGCCCAGCCACCTTTCATGGGGCCATCTGTGCACCATGTAGGGCAATGGGATGAGGTTATTCTCTCTTTGTTCTAGTCCCAGTTCTCCCTAGAATGATATAGGACAGAGAATCTTCTCCCGAATATTTACCTTTGGTCCATGGGATCTGAACACATTGTTGGGGAGTACACGGTGTTCTTTATAGAAGTGAGCACCATGCTATGGCCATATGTGGGTGTCCCAGTTACCAGTTATAGTACAAGTAACACTGATGCTAGCTACTCTCTGGATTCTAGTCAGTTTGGTCCTGGCATTGATACTTGCCACCCCAGGTCACCATACCAGAAATTCAAACAGAACCATGGGTCTGACATTGATTGTGTAGATCCACAACAGTATTTGGAGAGATGCCTTAGGTAGTCCTTATGATCATTCTATAGACATAGAAGGCCGTGGTGGTTTTCTGGAGTCTGTTCTCCTTTTACTTATACCTTAAGAGAAAACTTAGTTTTTACACTAAAAGGGTAGCCTAATTTTCTAAAATTGTGTTATGGCTGTGTGGCAATGTCTTGCAACAGTAAGGTTTTTTTATTTCCGCACATTTCACAATTACTTGTAAAGCAATTCTTGTGCGTGTAGTTACTGGGTTAAAATTCATCCAGAATTACCCATGTAGAGCAATGATTCAGTTGCTGACTTCATACCGAATGTCGACATTTACGGTCTTGCGCTTTGCACATATAAATTATCCTAATTATTCTGCTAATGTAAGTTCTCTAATATTACTACAAGATGTGTCGTAAACTTTATTGTGTATCCTCAGTTCAATTACCTAGTTGTAACTTTCTAAGAGGTCAGTTTCGGAACGTTGCCAAAACCAAAAGCCAAATAATTTATTCGCGCGTACCTTTCACAAATTGTATTATTTCCTGTCTGTAGCACTCTATGATTATTTGCTGTAAATTCAGAATTTGATTTGTTTTGTGCAACCAAACCAGACTTTCGTTTAATTGAATGCAATTCACTCCTTTATAGTGTTATCGGTTCATTGAATTTAGGTTGTTACAGCATCTGTGATGTTGCTGTTCAACTTCATGGAACACATCCGCCGACAGGAAGGACGTTCCCTAATTAAAATGGAGTACAAGGCAACAAACAATACAACAGTAATGGAAAATTCTATTAAAATGTGAGAATTCGATGTTCTCCGAGATTTAACTTATTAATTTTGAGATTTTATCTTGCCTATCTAAAATTAAATTGAAGATTGATTTGTGAAAAAGGGCTGTACTTAATAATTGACTGAGAAAGCAACCTTTATTTCTTAATTTTATACTACTAAGATACTTCTTACTCGTAAATAGAAATCCTTTATACGATTTTATGGTACATGGCGGAAAATCTAATTTATTCTTCTGAACGCTTAGATGAATTTCAAAAATAAGAACGAAATTTCAGATCCGTTATATTTCGTCATTCGGTCTTCGAAAAACCGTATGGTGTAGGTCATAGGTTACCGATTGTTCAAGTAAGTACGCCACACCACGCACGTAGTTCCTACACCCACTTACGAGATTAATTTCCTGTAAAGATAATATTATAACATTTTACTGCCCCTGTATTTTTGTAATAAACTAACAGAGTCGAATTCCTATAATTGCAGTACAGTGTTTTGTCCTATTTTTAAACTTCCCAAGATGAATTGAAATATAATAGCTTCAGGGAATCAGTTACATTCCGAAAAGTTTATGAACTAGAACAGGCAAACGAACTACTGCGGTAGTAGAGATAATATTTACAGTTGTTTACATTATGTCTAGATAGGTTTGGTTTTTTAGCAATATACAAATATCTTTCTAACAACCAACATATGCATTTAGCGATACAGTAAATAACCGCTATACTATTTTGTACCGTTATAGTCAAAATTCTGGTTGAAACTAACACAGGAACAGTTCTACCAACATTTATTCATTAATTTTTAATATGATACTGTAGGATAATTAATGGGTTGCATATTGTTTAATTAAAATTATCATAAATTTAAAATTAAATTCTGAACTTTGCTAGCTCACATATATTCATATCGAACTAGAGGATTGGGTAAGAAGAATTAGAAAATAATTTGCATAATAAGAAACTATTAAAACACATGTTCTTAAAATAGGAATAAATATGAAAGTGGAATATACATCTGAAATTAATGCGTTTTGTATATTTATGTACATAAATATAAAACTTTCTCTAGATTGCACTTCATAAATATTAAACTTTCATGTTGAAATCTGTGACATATTTGAATACAGCTTTCATTGACATCGTTAATTGAAACTAATTTTGACTTACAGATTTATGTCTTAATTATACTCTTCTATGTGGATAGTTTAAGTGATTGGGTTACAGCGGACGCGCGAAAGAATATCAATAAAATATAGACTAAAACCGCGAAATTCCGAATTGAAATTTATAATTTGCTGAAATCGGCAAAAATACTAGTTCTTGGAAATGCTACAAATATGCTAAAGGATTTATTATGCTAAAATCCCACATTTAATCTCCTAATAAATAAATAGCAATTAGATGACAAAGAGGAGATTTCTATGTAGCCTAGCTATGCATGAAATAAAAGAGCTACCACGATAATTGTTAAATGGTAAGCAGCTGTGATATACAGAGCGACAATCAGTGCATGTAACATTACATATTCCCTATATTGTTTGTAATAATTATTTTGAACATTTTGAGAGTGTTTTTGACTAAACCCTTAAAATATAAAGTAAGCTGTCCCACAATTGCACTTTCAGCATCAACATTGTTGTTTCAAAAAGAAATTTTTCACGAATTCCGATACATTTTTCAATGATATTTCCAGTCATATATGATGATTGTTCAAAGTTAAACATGAATGATTAAATTAAAACTAAATCTGAAAATAATTCTCAAAATTTAATTAATGATAGGTTAGTCGTGACTCGTGCTAACATATCCATGGCAATTGTTTCACTATAATATTATTTTGACAGTTACAGTTATGATGTGAGAAAGTTCTGCTCATTGTAGTGTGGAATAGCCCATCATAATCATATTCTTACGAATGAAACGTATACTCAAGGAAGCTGACAGATTCGCACGAACAGCTGTCACTGCTGCAAATGAAACAACAGATAAGATAATTACACGTAAGGACATGCAGATTCATATACAGGGTGGGCCAATGAAAACGAAACAGTCCCAATTTATCGTCATTTTTTTTAAATCGCTCGGACTTGCAGTTTTTGTTTTGAGGGGGAAACTTTTTTGCCTTTATTTCCAACCTTGTCACTTCAACCTCCTAGGGGTGGTGAGATTAACCCCTAAAATTTTAAATGGGAAAGGGGGTCGAGTCGAGTCAACATTTCCAACATTCAATAAAGTGAAAGTTAAGATACATTTCTTAATCAATAAAACATTACTGGTGTAAGTTATGTTAAAATTGAAAAATCATGAATTATTGATTTTTGGCGAGTTACTATCTTTAAAAGGCATTTTCTCGAAAACTACTGATCCGAATTTGAAAAACCAGGAAGCGTTAAAACGAGAATTTAAGGCCCTTTAAAACCCTCATTCCCATTTAAAATTTTTGGGGTGAAGCCCACTAGTGTAGTTGAAGTGAAAAGGTTGATAATAAACGCAAAAATGTTTCCCTTCAAAACAAAAATTGACGGGGACCGAGCGGTTTTTAAAAAAAATGACAATAAATATGAAAAATCGGATCTGTTTCTCTTATGGCAACAGCGATGGTCAAATTCCAAAACTAAACTTGAAGGAATTAAACCAAAGGTGGAAACTATACTAATATTACCCAATAATAAGAGAAACCAGGTGATAATAAATAGACTAAGGATTGGACACATTAGATTAAGTCATGCATATCTGTTCGAGAAAAATGAAAAAGCAAAGTGCAACCTGTGTAATATAGAAGTTACTGTTAAAACATATATTACTTGAGTGCCCTCTGTACCATAATTATAGAGAACATGTTCAACTTCCTTAACCTTTAAGTCCAGTATTAAATGGAAATTTAAGTGTTATAAAAAATGAGTAGTTTATGTAAAGGCTATCAATATCTATAACACAGTTTAACTATAACAAATAGTCCACAAAGTGTAATATCATAAAATAATAATGTAAGAAAATGTAAAGGTAAACTGCTAATGACCGTCAAGTAGTCGAAGCGTCAAATAAATAAATAAAAAAATGTAAAATTATTACAAGCTGCGAGCACAATACGACGATCAATGTCTTTATAAAAGTCGGGTGTTTGAGTGCTCGAAATCTTTTGGTGACGGGAGAACTCGTGTAGAAAATTAGCCTTGTGTATGATAGGCTGCAACTGCAACGAACAGTTAATACTCTTATTCGGCAGACGAGTAATAGTTCGCTAAATATCTCAAAATTTACAAGTTAGTGTCGCAAGTGTTGAAAACATCATAGAACACAAGATAACCTATCGTGAGTGACAGATGGTTCCGCGCTTGTTGACCGAAGAACACAAGTTAAATCGTTTGCAAATCGCCTCTTTTTTGCTGCAGCAATGTAAAAGAAAAGGAGAAGAATTTTTAGACTCGACTGTGATAATTCATAACTCATAACTCAACTGGGTACATTATTTTACTTTTTATTGAAACGTGCAAGCATACAGTGGTATCATGCCTCATTTCCAAAGCCCTAGAAAGCAGGTTGTCAATGTTTTTTTAAGTCTTTAGGAGTGCTCTCTGTTGTTTTCGTTACCGAACGTCGTACAATTAATGCAGACTATCACTCCACACTTTTGGGCGATACAGTTTAGCAGGTGATTAGAAAGAAGTAGAAGAGAAGAAAAAGTTCTGTTTGCTTTCCCCAAGAATGCTTGCCCTCATAGTGTTCCAAGAACAGTTAAGACCATAAACACCTTGCACCATACAATCCCCATCTTGTTCCCTCTGATCAGAAAAGATTTCAGTCAAATAGCGACTACAAAGCTTCCAGATCTGTGGCACAAGCGCATCGCTAGGCAGGGGGACTAGATCGAAGAGTAATATAATTTTCATCGTTGTAATGTTATAATACCCTTTTTTACAAATAATTTTCCGCTCTTCAATATAATAAGTGCTAAAGTATTTAGGAGTACCAAAATAATAAATGGAGTTGGCTGTCTGTATTATACAGTTAGTTTATTGATAATCTATTAATAATAAGGAAAATTTGGGAATACATGTTTATTGGTTGGATAGATCTCTGCATGACATGTATTTAATATATTGACGCTACTTTTTTAAATCACAGAATATTTCATAATTGGATATTCCAATAATAATCTTCATACGGGTGCTTTATTTATTATAATTAATATTATACTATTAGATTTAAACATGCAAACCTAAACCTGCTATGGAGATGCTTGCAATGAGTTAGTACCACTACTGGTAAAACCAGACGTGATAAAACCATCTGATTATACAGTAGCTAGTTATACTTTTTTATTTTGCATACTATGCGTATTTAACATAGCTTTACAATAATGCAGTTGTTCAAGTGCATGTAAAAGGGAGCCGAGATTCGTTCGATTCCAACTAAACATCCCAAAGTACGCCGAAAAGTTTGAAGAACTTTAGCCGTAACGGTCTAGACAGAAAATAGCAATTTTTACATCCCGGCTGCCGGGACTTGATCCACTGGTAGAGAAATATAACGTATTTGTGCATAATAAAAGAATTGCAGTTACGATTTACGAATGTCTTGGTCAATAACTTCAACAATTATTGAAATCTTGCAAAAATAACTTGAATTTTCTATAACAGCTATCATTATGAATTTTAATTAATCATCGGCTGCACTTCCTGATGATACAGACACAATTCAGAGTGAAGTTGAAATAGTAGATGTGTACGAAATGAAGTTATAGAAACGAAGTAGAATTCGAATTTCTAAACGTGTCTGAATATGAAGGTTTCTTAAATTAAGTTTAATCAAACTCAACGTAAAAAATTTAATTTCCTGTTCTTCAAACCTACTTAAACAATACCTACTAAACAGTATGTTAAATACTTAAGAAGGAATACTCTTTAAACACTAAAATTGTTTGCGAGTTCCGGGGTCTGTAGTTGGAATCCCGGCTGCCGGGATTGTAAATAGTAATTTATACACCCCGGCTGCTGGGCCCTGATCTACAATAATGAACATCGAATGTATTTATACTTTAATTTGTAGGTCTTTTACTTTTTCTATCACGAAACGTTTTCGAAAATCATTTGTTTGAAAATCCTATAACTTTTGGAAGAGTTTTATTTTCAAGTTCTTTTACTAAACGAAATCACACTACGAGAGAAGGGCTATTAGATTATGAGGCAGTTGTGGGGTCAGTCAGCGCGTTAGGGTTCTATACTAAAGATTCGGGGTTCAATTCCCAGTACCGGAACATTGGATTTTTAGCGGCCGTTCTCCCTCGTTAGGCAATGGTAAATAAACGAGGTATTCTGCCTAATAAATCGTTTCTGAAGTAGACGTGTCTATACTTCCCGTGTTTCAAAGCCCACGTGAAGCTGTAGGCCTTCTAAATCAGTGTTACTTTAAAACAACACAATACAGACATATGAGAAAAGATAGCGTACGACACAAATCACTTAAAGAAGAAGGGTTATGACAATCGGTTTTTAAGTAATGAAATTTGAAGTTAGAAATTTTCCTACATTTCTAGCAATTTTTTTGAAAACTAGAAATTGATACCACTATCAATTATATCAGAAGTGGTAAGCGTATTATAATTCTGCTTAAGTTTACACTTTGTATTACTTCAGTGATGTAAACTCAAATATATAGAATTTAATGTTGTTATATTTCAGAACAACCTGTATAGAGATTGTTATTGGAAGCATGAGAAAACCCAGGCGAAGTGTTATTAGGTGATTAATTACTGCGTTTGCAGGTCATAAATCATACATCTGTCTTATGCAAGTTCTAAGATATAATTTTTGCTTTATAATCCGTCAGAAGGTTTCAGTGAATAACAGTATGTGCACATTTTTACTTTTCTGTGTTGCAGCTATAAGAACAGTATTGATACAGTGAACAATTCGTTCTGAAATTTTAACGGATATGTTCTAGACCACAGAAAAATAATTCTTAGAAAATGTCTACCAGTGTATGTGTGTTGGGTAATATCTGCACAACGGCTGTATAGAAATGTTCCCAAATTCAATATAAATAGACAATTAAATTATAAATATCTACTAACTGTACTACTGTTTTGAAATCAGTTTTAACGCAAGAAAATAATTTAGTTGGTTCCAATATGACATTTTTGTTTCAGCGCCATCTAGTGCCCAAATATTAAATATTTTCATTAGCCGCCATACATGATTGGAATAAGAATTACCAATTTCATCGAAATTCTCAAAATTTATACCAATCCATTTCAAATAAGAAAGTAGTTGTTACTTCCAATAAAAGCGGAAGTAAAATTGTATGGCAGTTTCCCCAAGAATCTAAAATTGATCAAAATGTTTCGAAAATGATATAAAAAAAACTGGTATGTAACCAAGATATGAACGCCGAAATGTTTGTAGATTGCTTCTGCACATTTTTACTTCTCAACATTCCGTCAAACAGCGTGATTGTGATGGATAACGCATCTTAACAACTAAACCAGCTTTGTTAAAAGTAATAAGTCAATAGAAGAACAGAATTTTAAAAAATCATATTTCCTTGATAATACTGCCCTTGCAAACGGCCATAATTTTTTCAGATTACCCACCTACTTTGGCGAATTTCATCCGATCGAAATGATGTGGAGCACTTTGAAATCAAACATCAGAAAAAGAAATATTTCTACTAGCTTAAGTGACAATGTTCTGGGTCTTATCAGAGATGGTGCTTGTGAAATTGATAAACATTGGAATAATTGAACAGTGTGCTATTCACTCTGAAGATGCAAGCTGCAATGTTTTGCGAAACGTTACTTTGTATGGGTTCACAAACAGCTATCAGGCATAAGCTGATTAAGTATTATTGTCCTGGCAAACAAAATACCTTAAGATCAAATCCTTGTCCGCCCCCAGATTTAAATAATCTAAGCACACAGGCAGGCAGAGCCTACGAACATATATGGCTCAAACTTCTAGAGCAAATGCTTGTAAAGGCAGACAAGCTACAGCTCGGACCTTACCTGATAATGCTGGATGTAGTTCGTTACTAGTATTTTTTGTTGCAGGCCGTTATATTTACCCCGCATACCCCATAGCCCTGTCCACGGAGATTTTGGACATCAAGAGTAAGTTTGTTAAAATAGTCTACAATTAATTCATATAACCCTTGCCCTGTTGTATCTTGTACGCTACAGAAGCCTAAGAAATTTGGTATTAGTATTATAATAAACATTTGATCAACAAGATTAACATCTGAAGTCATGTCTAAGATAATGGAATAGTATTTTACATCGTTCACCATTTCTAATATATTTTGGCAAATTCGGAAAATAAAGTAATAATTTCATTTTGAATTTGATTTTCTAAATAATGAGTCATATTTTTTGAAACAGAACACTGAACTGTAAATGTTTTGTTGCAATTGGATCAACTTTTTCAAAGTTTCCATTAGTTTTAAAAAATTCCCGTTACTGTTTTCATGTAATTCTTTTGATGATCCACGAAATGCTAGGCATTATCGAGCTAAAATCTGTATTACCAGAATGATACGTTCAATTACTGAACTCCAATACCTTTTTCAGTTTTATTCAATCTCTATTCTTGGGCATCGATCGTTTTATTTTTTAATAATGCTATTCGAAGCTGGGCGAAATCAGCACTACATTTAATATGTGTCTGGGGTTTATCATGTTTGCTTAAAATATAAGACAAATGTTGCCAATCTTTACAACCAGTTTCATTGTTTACTTGCGACTTGCCATCCCCGATTAATTTACAATATAAACAGAATACGGAGTCTGGAAATTGAGTACAGTACCATAATCTTGTTGCTTGCTCTCCATTTGGGAGTATGCAAAGGTAATAATTAGTTGAAAATTTTGTAGCCGAAACATCCCTAGGGAACTCTCATTTTTTGTACTGAGAAGGGGGTTGTTCGGTTAAATAGTCTCTCTGTTTTACGGTCAATATACGGGGCCACGCACCTGTATCTTCAGGGTTGAAATTTTCACAAAGATTTTAGTTTTTGGTTTCTGCTGTCTCTGTTAGATCACTAGGCATAACATTTAATGATGACGTACGCGGCTGATTTTCTTCTTTTTCTGTATTGTCAGAAGACTGCCTTGCTGAGTATGTATTAAGTTCTCGATCTTGACAATTGTTCTTCCACTTCCTTTTGTAATGCCTTTCTTTTCCTGCTCTGTACACCTGACAGTTTTTTTATTTTTTTTTCTGACATCTGGGATAGAAATGTACAAAATGTACAACTAATTTGTAGAGTTACCATTGTTGTGGAAAGTTGATTTGGTATTGATGTATACTGGTGCCGTGTCTCTGTTGCTATTCATAAAATCAATATAACTTCAAGCATTCTCCAAATTTAATATTCAGATTTGCGGAAGAGCGATGTGGATTCCAAGGTTGTTTTCACTTAGACAAAACAATTTGCACAGCTTTTAGGCAAATTATTGCTATGACATTTGGGCGATTTTGTAGAACCACCAAAAACGAGTCCATACAAAAGGCTTCGTCAAGCTCCCCTCAATATAAATTTGCTGGGAAAACCTTAAGACAAACCATGTTGCTGCTTGACTGTATGTATATAGAAGAGATCTGCTGTAAACGGAGATGTGTATGGATAATCCAAAACTTAAAAAGTGCCCTGGAAGGAAAACGGCCATACCCTTATGGGCAAAAAAATTTGTTGCTGCACATTTCCCTATATAGTATATACAGTTTAACAATTAGTAATTATTTTGGCCCCATCTGACTATATTTCATTCAAACACCTCAGGGAAGGTGATTTACTTCCGAGCTAGAACTCCAACACGCTGGAGAAGAATGTTTTGATTGACTAGTTGGTTTTAGGTCATATTAAGGCATTGTACAACCTCCTTCATTTTACTTATCTGGAGTAGTTCTACTGTAGGCCCCTGTAGGCATTTTTAACAAGTTATCAAAGTCATTTTTTTCTGACGAACTTAGGGATTTAAACACTATGTAATAAAATGATTTTTTAGAAAAATAAAATTTGGTCAAGACCTTCGTTGTTTTTTTCATAGTTATGTAGATATGTCACAAAAGATCTCAACAGGTCGAAGTGAGGAGAGGCAATTCCTGCCTATATAACCCCCGATACAATCTACAGTTATTTAGATATCCCCTCGTAGTTTTCGAAAAAGTTAAAAATATGTTGTATCAGTTGTAGAAATCGTTTTTCTACAAGTTATGCAGAAAGAATTAATATCGGGTTTAATCTAACCATTATAGATGCAAATCCGTCCAAAATGGAATGTCTAGAAAAAAATAATTTATGATCTATATTTTCACCAATGTAAACATTAAAAAATATTGTAATATTATATATTTTTCAGTTATTCCTGTTAAAGATAAATATTTCAGTAGCTGTTAGTTTATTTTCTTTGCCCATACGTTAATAACGGATTTCGAAAATATTGTCAGAAACCGGAGAGATTGTGAAAATAACGGTAAGTGCGATTTTCGGTCATTTGCTTGCCACCACTTGCTCACCATCGTTTGCTCGCCACCGATTTCTCGAATGCCGATTGCACGCTGGGGAAGGTGCTTGCCAAGACAGTTGCTCGCCATTTGTTAGGTCGACAGCCAACCTGCCTGCAGTACTAAGTATAACTGCACCAACGCAGTAAAAGTAGTTTATGTTTTCTAAGGCACCTTCGTAAAATAATTTAGGACATCTTTTGCTTTATAATTAAAACCTTTATTTTTATTTTAAAATGCCATAGGTAGAAGGAGAGTATTATTTTTTAAACTGGGTAACTGTTCATGTATATTTTGGAAACAGTGTCAGGTACAGTCGATAAATGAGTGGATAAAGGTGAGGAGTCAGGCATGGAACGATCACATATCCAGAATGGAGGAAACTCGAATAGTTCGGATAGTCGGCGATAAATCGCCAGTGGGAAAAAGATCACGAGGCCGACCAGCAAGAAGGTGGAAGGAATCGCTATAAATTGGATAGAAAAGGCTATTAGCCTAAATGGAAGGAAGAAGAAGAAGGTTACAGTTGCGGCATGGGATGAATCGTACGAAATATACTGAGCCGGGATAAACTGAATGGGTTCTGATATTTCATAAAGTAAAGAAAATAAATAAAAAAAAATAAGTTTATCCTAATTAAGGTTTAGAGATAAAATCTTATTCTAACAATAAATAGCATGTTGAGCATCTGTCCGGAGAGCAATTGGCGTGGTGAGCAAATAGTTGTCGATGATCCGGACCCGCAGGCAAACTGCAGGCGAGCAAATAGTGGCTTGCAACCTGGGGCGAGCAAGTGAGCAATCACCATGTTATTAATTGTTGAGTTGTCTAGATATCAACATTAGGCATTCGCAGGCACATCTTTCTTCTTACAGCTTATTCTATAGATGTGCTATATATGTAGTTGTTTTAACTATGTATGACCTGTAAATATAATTGTTCCTTTTAATGTAATACCTATATGTTATTTCTACTCAATGAAAGCTAACTTTGCTATTTATCCCGACGCACTGTAATTTGTGACAGATCTCGCTTTTGGCAAGGACTGAAAACAGCTAAAAATGGTCTACTTGAATATATTGGGTTTGTTGATCTAGTCACTAGATTCCAGTGGGTCTAATATTTACTTCTGGTAGGGCTTCAAGATTTACAGTCGGGATTTTCTGTTAATAAATTATGTAGTATTTCTCGGGGTAATCCGTAACTTATACGGTTGTAAAATGCATCGAATCGAAATTTTCGTAAACATTTAATTATGAATTGGAAATAGGTCATAACCATCTCGTACGAAATACTTTGAATTTTTAAAATCAAAGAGTTTAAGCATTTAATTACTGCCGTATTTACTTTAATATCCGTATTGTAACTATTTCCATTGTTGACCTTGTTTTCGTTCTCTTGTCGCTTGCTTGCTATCCGATTGTTTCCGTTCACTCGTAATTTGATGTTGGATGATGGTGATGACTATGTAGGGTAGCTTTTTTAAGATTTATCCGACAAATTGCGTTAACCATATAGAATTAGAGAATAACAACAACATTCGTGTTTCTTTCACTAAACGTATAACAATGAAAAAACTTTTTCTATATTAACAATGTAAAAAGAAATAGCAATTTTGTGTGCTATTCAACGTTTGATGTACCTTTGGCTTGACAATAGATTATACATAAAACTCTTTGTCTTTCATATGTGCTTAGAAAACCGTAAAATGTATGATCGGTACAGTTTTAGAAGGCTACACACACGTATCATAAACGTTCGAATATTTTCTAGTATATAATGTACAGTACACGATAAGAAAAAGTAAAACCGGTCGCTATTAAACATAATCCATATATTTCAGATTGAATAACTATTAAACGTTTAAAAACGGCTTGTTAGAGACGGTGGCTTCGCAAATTATAAGCTAATCAAAGACGTGCAACTGTTATTCCATCCGCGACCGCGATTAAGTATTTTTATTATCTCATCGTATAAAGAATCGTAAACAGATGTAGCTAATAAAATATTTTATTGAAGCTCTCAATATAACCTAAAAAGAGAGTTCTAAAATATTAGATAATGTGTTTAAATGACGAAGAATCGTACTAAACCACTAACTCTTGGAAAATTCTATTTCCTTGTAATCGTAAAAAATTAACTTGATACATCTTTAGGGCGTGCAATAAAATATCTCTGATTTGCAGCTGTTTCATTTTTACATAAATTATGTAAGGATGGTTGGCAAATGTATGTTGGATCGGATTTTGTATACATCAGCTTGGTATACACTGACTAATAACGTATTCAGCAACCCTCATGACACAGAAATTTGGGGATAAGAAATAATAGAAATCCTTCGCTTGAAATGTTTCATGCATGAAACTTCATAAACAGTCTGTTCCAAATTTCAACATTGGAATTTTGAAAATTGTAAGAGAAACATCATTTATGAGGCTAATTTATTGATGATTTTATTTTTCCAACAATTTACAGTCTACATGTTATAAATTAGAAGTGGTGGGTCGATTTTCATTCTTCAATTGTACATAACAATATATAAAGCTGGTCTTTAATTTGCAACGGGTGTTTACAGTATGAATATACACAATATCTTGAGTAGTGATGGGCGTATTTCGAATAAAATCATTCGAAATATTCGATTATGCATATATCTCAAGATATCTCGAGATGCGAGTTTTTCATTGGAATGATAAAAGCTTCTCGAATGAATTACTTCGAAATATTCGATTATGAATGCATCTCCGAGGTGCGAGTTTTCATTGGTTCATTGGTATGATGAAAACTTCTCGAATTACTTTCGTTTCGTTGTTCGATTGGTAATCGAAATATCGTTCGACTTGGTATATAATTTGAGTAATATTCGAATGAATGTGTAATTCGAGAAAATACTAAATGATAAACTACAAAGTAATATATTTGACTTGTTTTGTATAATGGGGTCGCATGTGCAGCTGGGTTATCAAAATAAGTTTTTATAATTTCGAATCGGACAGACTTAAGTTACGATTATTTATTTCTACTTTTCCACATTTAAATTCTAAATTATTAATTGTAGAATTTTTTATATATATTATTATCAGAAACTAGATAAATGAAATAATTTCAGCAATTTATGTCATTGTTTAAAAATATCAAATAATGCAATTATTTTTATCATAATCAGTTACGATCATTTGTAATATGTATATTACTTTTCCGTTTAAAAACTTTAGTGGCTAAATTGGGGGACATCATTACGCTTATATAAACTGTTAATCTATTATAATAAAATAATTAGAAATATTGTTAATATTTTATAACTTATAATATAACACGAAAAACCATAAAACGATATTTACGCTTTAGACATTTCTCGCATTGTCGAAATGCAAGCGCATTTTGGATTCGAAGGAATAATTCGAATGGATATCTCGATTATTAAAATCATTCGATTATAGAAATCATTCGATTCACTAATCACTAATCGTGAGTTTATGATTTGCTGTCTATCGAGAACATTTGAACGATGACTACATCAGACCGTAATCGTTACCTTGAATACACAAATTCGGACAGAGTATATAAGTATTGTTGTGACAACTCAAACATTTAATAGTAGAACTGTAAGGGGGTCCTAAGCATGTGTAGGAATTCAAAATCTAGAGGCATTTTTTGTAGGCAATCTATGATATTACTTTTCTTATCTTACACTAAAATTAGTTACCGTTGTTATGTTCATTTGGTTTTGCCACTTCATTTGAATTAAACTCGTATTTTAATTGCCGCTTCATAGGAATTAAAATTCTATTTTAATTGCTATTCTTAAGTCAATCGCTATATTATTTTTTTAAGATTGAATTATAGGAGGCCAATTTCGCAAAGCTTTTGAAAGTTCCCTATGTAGGCTGAAATTGCCGATTAATGTTTTGTCTTCGCTTGACCCTGGGCGGTTTTTGCAAATTTACGTGTCACATCGTTCTGGAATTATTTCACCATATTTCGCAATGTGGTGTAATCATTTTGGGCAATGCAGGTTCGCGTTGCGTTTCCTCCGCAGTTGGATTTAACATCTTCTCCAACTAAGTTGGACTTAACATCTCCTTCGGCTCCGTCGTTGACGATAAGCGCCGTAATCAAGTACTACAGGGGCGGCTAGGGGTTTCGATGGCTGTCCATCGCGTGAATTTTCGTATCGTTGTTTTCACCGTGGTGTAAACGGAAGTATCGACAAATGTCGGATTTAAAGAAACACGCTGGAATTTTATCCCTGGAAAGGCAATTTATTGTGAAATTGCCGATCGTCTTTGGCAGATTAATATCGAGCCCATTTCCTGTCCCTCTGGTAGTGCCGCTGTTGCGACGAATTCATTAAGTTTTGGCCCTTAACGTTGACTCCATTCGATCCAGTCTTCAGGGGCGTGCCCGTGGATTTTTCCGGCTTCTTGAAAACACATGAACACCTCAAAATTGTGCCTGCCTCTCTCTACTCCATCCACCGAAAGCCAAGGTAAAAGAACTAGTTTTTTGTGTTGTGAAAAAACCTTTTACGCGTTCAACTTTCAAAATTCAAGGGATTGAACCCTTTTTTTATGCGACGAAAAGCGACCTTCAGTCGTCGTTTGTCTTTCTTTTATGTTTATTGTAAGAAGTAATTACATATTGTATTATTCTTGTAAACTCAGAGGCCACTGGCTACGTAGATTGGTTGAAAGATTTTAAATGCCGTAAGCCAGGGGCGGCGAGTTCCCCCTTAATCGAACGTTCAATTTAACTGTTTGTAGTATTGAGTAAAATAACACTATTTGCTGTCATTTTTTTGTATTGTCATTTATTCTCAGAAGGTTAATTATATGTATTTTAAAATTTATTACATCTTTTATTGCTGTATATTTTGTTTTTGTGTGTGCATGAACTTTACAAGCTTTACAAACAGGAGGGAGGCACAATAAAGGTGAGTCCGATTCCCGTAAGCTGCTGGCTTCTCGGCTTTCCACGAGAACCTGCAATCAGCTGTGATTTGGAAGGTGGCGCCCCTTAATTTCGACATACCCTGTACACAACTAGAAAGATTTCCTCCCATAAACGGTTTGCGTGAATTCCCCTACTCGTGTGAGCTAAACTGTAGGCCGTTTTTCTACCTATCCTGTTGCGGGTCGACGAAAATGCTCGTTTGGCCCGTAACACCGTCTTAGCATTGTTTTTGATTTGAAGAAATTATCATGATACTGTATACAGGACGTTCTTAAAGGATGGCAATCTGCTATAAGGTGAAAAAGGTGCACTAGTTCAGTCCAAATATATCAAAAACGTAGGTTGGTATTTACTTATTTTTTCATTATTTTAAAATTTTTGTATCATATGTTTGCATAAGTTTGAAAAATGTTTCGCAATTTATATTTTCTTTATAGATTTAATGTCATTATGTCTATTACAATTATAGTGTGTAACAGCTTCTCAATAATTTGCTATTTACATTTTGCGATTTGGAAAAATAACACTAAACAACGCCCTAAGAAAGCATTCGACTTGATGAATTATTGTTTTACCCCGGCAAGTCAAATTTCATTAAAATCGGTACGGTGCCCGAGCAGGCACATACACATACATCCCAACATTTTATAGCGTCATTTATAGTTTATTTTCTAAAGTCCGCAATTCCGCCAGAACCACAATATTTTCAGTTTTCACAATATATTCCTATACTGGGCGTAGGTAGGTTCTCTATGGCTGTGACATTTTAAACGCGCAACACAGGCACAGGAGAGAAAGTTGCAACGTCTAGTAGAGTAAACTAATGAAAACGTTTTATTGTATGTACAAATATTAATTTCTAATAAATTAAACCACTTACACATGAATGTATTAGTAACAATTAATTGCAGAAAGTTGGTCAATAGTATTTTTAGCGCATTGCCTTGCGGAAAATTCTACACAAGTAGAACGATTTTCTTGTGCATAATTGTGCATTTTAATTACAGAAAACGGTCATGCAATTCCTGGGAATTAAGTTAAAATATAATACATATAAAATGTGAAGAATTGTATATACGAGTAGTTTCAGTAAATTATATTATTGTTGAAAAGTTTTACTATATCGCAAATTTTCTTGTTAACACTTGCTTATTTGTTTCCAGTCACACGAGACAAATGTTATTGCATATTATTTGCTTCCTGCAATAAAAAAGAACATAATTGTTGACTAACGTGCTATTGCATATTCCCGTCAGTTGCTTCCGCAATGCCTCGAATGCACCCACGAATAATCTGGAGTTAACTGTACCGGTTCGCTACAGCAAAAACGGTATTTTATGTTGTTACAAAATTTAGCTTAGGTAGAGAAGTGGTATTTGCAACTTAGTCTAATAGCAGGCCTCCGAGAATCATATTATAAACTATAACAGCTGTGATTTGGTAGCTATAATCTCATGATATCAAGATACAGTCATATTAGCCACCTTTTCTTTTGAATGTTTAAGATGCAGTTTGACTGAAATTAATGGAAATCATCAAATAATCATAAGATAACGTTTGTGGCGTTTAAGATATCAAACATTTTATTTTCTATAATAATTTTCAAAAAATTTGGGCTACCTGAATAATAAAACAGCTGCTACCTGAATAATAAAACAGCTACAAGAAACGTTTAGTAGAAAAGTTGTGAAGTATTTATTATTATGTATTGTAAAATAACAAGTGAAATAATAATTCGCTGAAAACACTGCACCTTTTTACACAATAGAATTCGCATTTATATTACCGGAAATCACTATAAGCCTTGACATTGTATTTTTCAGAACATGTCATTTTCATCCCATATACAGTTTGCGTTAGACAGGTATATGTTCTGGGAACTAAGGTTACTACAGATATTTTTATAATATTATAAATTTCATTTATGAGTATATAATATCTTATAATATTAACTGATGTTCTTTCTATGCTTTGCATTTTTTCCATTTTAGTACTTTTACTATAATGCGGGGCAATAAATTGTTGTACTAATAAAATAAACAAAATATAAACTCTGTATTTTTTATATTTAAAAATGCTAATATAAGAGCTTACATCATTTGCTTGATATTTGTTCTGGGAGCCAAAGTTACTTCAGTTGTTCTACTGCTTTAAATTTTATTTAGGAGTTTAGAAAACTCTATAACTATTGTATTTTCTTAGTTTGCTGTGTATATATTTTCCATTCTTGTACTTTTATATTTTTAATGTGCGGCAATAAGTTAAAATAAATGAAATATAAGCTCTGTATTTTTTATAATTAATAATGCCAATATGAGAGCTTGCATCGTTTGTGATATCTGTTTCGCGAACCAAGGTTACTGCAGATATTTTATGATTTTATTTATTAGTATAGGAAATCCTATAATTATTATATTTTCTTAGTTTGGTTCGTATACTTTTGCCATTCTTGTATTTTTATTTTAATGGGTGGCAATAATAAAATAAACAAAATATAAACTCTGTATTTTTATATTTAAAAATGCTAATATAAGAGCACACATTATATGCTTGATATTTTTTCTGGAAACCAAGGTTACTGCAGTTATTTTATTATTTTAAATTTTATTTTCGAGCATAGGAAACCCTATAACTATTATATTTTCTTAGTTTGCTGTGTACATTTTTGTCACCCTTATACTTTTATTTTAATGTGTGGCAATAAGTTGTTATTCTATTAAAATAAAAAAATATAAGGTCTGTATTATTTATAATTAAAAATACCAATATTGGAGCATGCATCATTTGCGGGACATGTTTTTGGGAACCAAGGTAACTGCAGTTATTCTTTTTATTTATGAGTATAGGAACCCCATAATTATTATATTTTCTTTGCCTGCTGTGTATTTTTCTGCCATTCTTATTTTAATGGGTGGCAATAAATGGTTATGCTATTAAAATAAATAAAATATAAGCTCTGTATTGAAAAATGCCAATATGAGACCGTATATGATTTGCGTGGTATTTGCTCTGGGAACCAAGGTTACTGCAGTTATTTTATTATTTTTATATATATAGAAAACTCTACAATTACTATATATTCTTAGCTTGTGTGTATACTTTTGCCATTCTTGTATTTTTATTTTAATG
>JABXWE010019991.1:0-25232 GCA_014611495.1 Limonius californicus | reverse complement strand
AAATACAGAACTAACCTCTTTTGAAGCTGCAATTACAAACGAGACAAATTATTGTAATAGTAAGTCTTACGTATCAAAGTTTATGTCTGTAACCAAAGGGAAAGATGGTAACTGGGAAAATTCCGAACAATCTCCTTCATCAAAAAAAAAAAGAACAGTAGGTGATAAAGACAGGCATTTATTTTTTTTTAAGGTTTGCTTTTTAGATTTTACAAAATTTGACGATATATCCCCACAAAGACCATCGCGATAGTGATTGTTTTTCCATTTGGTAAATTGTTTATTACTACAGGAGAAATATCCGATCCTTGAGGACAAAGTCGTTTGAAAGACTTTTATACATAGTACATAGCATCACAACCACAGTTGTACTGATTTTGATCATTAAGATATACCCCTATCCATCTGGGGGGGTTCTCCCACGTTGTACTTGCTGTCTTGCAGAGGTGGAGTTGCTTCCATACCGGGCAAAATATTTACCCGCTGGACGCAATTTATTATACCAAGAGCAGAGAAAAGTATGACCCATTGAACATTCATTTTGGTAATTAATGGATTAAATTTAAAAATTTCAATGAATTTGTACTGGCACAATTGAACCCATTTGTTATAGAAATAAGATACAATATTCGAAAAAGTGTAGATTTGTGAAGTTGTTGCCTTTTATTGTTAGAATTATCTATTAAAAATTTTAGTATTTTTAAATCAATATTACTACAGAAATGACTGCTTTTCTTATTATACCTTTTATGGCATATTATTTTTAAACAAATTTAAAAATTTTTGTGTACTGGATGAGATAATAAAACAAAAAACAACGTTTTTTGTTACAACATACATAACTGTAATTTTCAGGGTATTGCATATTTTAGACAAGAAATCTTCAGTTATTTGCAGTAATATAAACTCACTTAGTTTTTTCTTTCCAGTAAATAAAAGCGGTGAATTTAAGAATCAATTTTACACACTACCAGGCAAACCAATAATATTTATTTTATATTTGTAAATAAGCCAGAAGCGAATGAATATAAAAACGTGCGTCATCGCACCGTTGCCAGTTGTAGGGTCCCAGAACATATCCATGTCGTTGGGAAGTGACAACGTGCCGTTCTTCAATATTGTATATGGAAGTAACATCGTATTTTATATATATACAAAATATATACGAAAAAATTTGTAAAAATCGTTACCCCTCTTTAGATAAACATAATCTTTAGGTTCCCCTCTTTGCAAATAGTAAATTATATACGACATTAATTAAGTGGACTACCTGGAAGTCAGGTCGCCTCATCTATATAGCGGAAGTCACAACTTAACACGTATCAATATATATATATATATATATATATATATATGTATATATGTATATATATATATAAAACTGTTGTGCTACTGCTGTCTGCTTTTTCTTTTTCTTTCTACATGTATTAAGCTTATTGCCCGTTTTGACCCGTATTCTTGGTTCTTTCACATGGCAGTTCTATGATATTCTTCCTCCTGCTGTTTGTAGACGTACGTTCTTGGACAACCTCTGAGAATCTCTTCCTTCAGCTTGTTCTTTCCAATTATTTATATATACTTAACTTATTAATTAATTAATACCATGTACTGCTACTTCTTCCCATATATCCATATGATTACCAGGGTATAATGTTAGGTCCAGGGACATAGGATTTTTACACCTCCGTTGAGGCACTGGCAAACCACTGAGGTACTTCTACCAAGAGCACCTTTTCTGAAGAAGAAGTGCTAGGCACTTACTGCTGTTCGCAACCCATGTTAAACAGTTCGTGTTTGTGTTGTGTAGATTGCTATACACCATACTATGGGCATAGGAGAGAAGGTGGCCGACCATGCTTTCTAGAAAAGTAAAAGAACTATATACAGATGTGAATAAAATATGTGTTATTGTTGTGCTAATGGTTTCTGCTTCTTCTTGGTCTTCTTACGTGTATTAAAAAATTATTGCCGTATTCTTGGTTCTTACATCTTCTGCATGGCAGTTGTATGATCTTCTTCCTCCTACTCTATGTAGCGGTATTTTCTTGAACAAGTTTTGAGAATTCCTTCTTTGAACGTGTTCTTTCCACTTATTTCTGTATTAATTCATCAACACCACGTACTCTTTGTTTATTTCACATGTTCAATGATTGCCAGAGGTCAATTCTAAGTTCAGGAAAATTGTGTTTTTACACGGCCGTTGCCTATCTGTAAATCCAGTGTTTGAACGTGTTCTTTCCAATTATCTCTATATACATTTATTAATTCATTAACCACATACTGCTCCTTTTTTTATGTCTTATGATAACAATCTGTACTACTACTGCACTGTTGGTTTCTGCTTCTTCGTTTTGTTCTGCCATATATTAGACTTATTGCCAGTTTTGACATTTACTCAGTTACTCTCCGACTTTACATCTTCTACATGGTCGTCCTACGATTTCCTCTTTCTCTATATAGTCGTACTTTTTGGGTAACCTGAAAATTCGTTCGTGAAGTGGCTTGGTATTTAATATTTTCTATATTCATTTATTCATTTGTTAGCAGTAGGTGTTCGTAGTACTCTTGCTAGGTCTTCTGGTTGCAATTTGTACTATACTGTTATGCTACTGGTTTTTGCCTCTTCTTTTTCTTTCTACACGTATTTAGCACTTTGTCCGTTTTGACCCTTATTCTTGGCGTTTACGTCTTTTACATAACCGTCTTATGATTTTCTTCTTCTTGTTTTGACCCTTATTCTGAATCTTTACGTCTTCTGCGTAGCTACGATCTTCTTCCCACTGCTCTGTCTGTTCTAGAACTTAATCCGTTCCAGAAGGGTGCTCGAGAAGCGAAACCAGTTTTCCTATAAGAAATAGTGTAAATTGGATTAACCGTTCGTAAATTTATATATCAATTTAAAACTTCATCCGGATAGAGAGATGTCATTGTTTGGTAGGGGAATCTTCGGATGTTTTTTCTTCCTTATGGCCCACTAAGAACCTGTCGAATGTGATATGTTTCTGCACTTGTCCAAAGTGACCTTGTCTCCTATTTCTTTGTTAGGGTAATATTTCTCCACAAAACTTTCTATTTCTCCCCATTTTCAAATAATTTCCTTAATTAGTGGGCTAGGAATATCCTCCCTTTCCTCTTCCATCGGTTGGTCGGGAACCGAGTGTTACATTCGGCAATCAAGTAAAAACCAAACACGTGTTCGACAACCAAGACTTTATTTTCATAAAAAAGTTGATCGACAACCGAACTGTTCGAAAATCAAGCCGTTCGAGAACTGAGGGTCCACTCAATGTAGTTCAACAATATTTATATACAACTTTGTGAAACCAGTCATTTTTCTTTAGAACCCTTTCGGGAAAAAGGGTAAACAAAAAGTAGTTTTCCTTTTATGGTCTATATGGTCAATTACAAGCTACATTGCTGTTATTCTAGAATAGAAAAACTATTTAACTTACAAAATCCACTGAATGTGATGAAGCCAGCAACCATTAGTACAGGATGAAGGTTAAACTGTTTGAGCGATTCGTGTTTGCCCCATCCAAATCCTCCGCGATAGCTCAGCACCCAGAATATCGTGAGTCCAGAAGCTCCAAGTAGCAATATACTGGCTAAAACTACAACCAGTGTGTACTCGAGCCAATTTCCGCACCCCCATTCGTTTTCCTCCTCGTAATGCCGGTGTCTGAAACAAAGAAGTTACGACTTGAGAACTTTTTAACGGCTGGAAATTAATCACTACTCCAGAATTTTACGGCTACAGGTGGGAAATGCAGGGGATAGACACGCTCGATGCTTTTATGGGACACTAAATGAGGCAGAACGTTCAACCTACACAGCATTTTCCTCTTTGGTTTGATGGTTTCTTTCTAACGACAGATGCGCTTCGTTGGTTTATTTTCTTGACGGTGCTAGTGGTTTATGTGTCACTTGGTCAGTATAACAGTGTGATATGGTCTATTGTTCGCGGGTATGCTCATAAACTTTCGTTTTATTGCTACGAGATAAAGATTTGGTTTAACCTTGAATATTCCAAAGGAAATTTCTTTAATCACAAAGTGTATTTACGTAAAACGCTTCGTCATTACGTTAATGGTTGAAATACGACCATATATCGAATATCATTAACGCAAGCGCTAATGCAATTATGTCCCACATGACACTTGAAGTTTTGAAAAGTAGGACTTGACAATTAACCTTAAACAAAAGTGACGTATTTAAAAGACAACGAAATATTAGGCTTAAATTGGACACTTAAAACAAAAATAAAAATGCAGATACTATGATAATTGTTGATTAGAAAATTGGCTATTATGTTAATCTAATACAGTCCGCCATTAAATGATGTTTTTCTACATAATGATGTTTTGGCGAGGATCTTGACCTTCAGACACAATTATGTGTAAAAATATCTCTAAATTATGATATAAAACCTACATATTGTGATGTTTTTCTTCAAACAAAAGGATGTCGCCGCAAAATTTGGAATTGCCGCCAGCAGTGGGCCGATAATAGGAAAAAATTCAATTTTATAATCAAAATATAGTTTAAAATGGTCAAACATACGAACTTCCTTTCGTATGTAAACATGAATTATACATAGTGATTTTTTGGGGTACTTTCCAACATCACTGTATGGGATTTTGACTGTATTTACATGAATAGCATATTTTTTTAATATGATTCGGTGACATAAATTAAGTTGAACCCGAATCTAAAATAGAAGTTTAAGTTACTGGTTTGGAAGATTGTTTAATTTTGGTTGAATTGAACCTGAAAAATACTTATGTTTGTAATTTTCTCATTCAGAACTTTGCGTATCTGTTGTATTTCTATATGTTCATCTTTGCATGTCTTGTTTTGCCTCCCTAAGGATCTACCTGCCTGTCCCTACACACTACATTTGCGTTTAGGAACAATTAATAGCACAATATCTTCAACATACAAGCAAAATTAACAAAAGCATAACAAAATGTTTCTCTTAAATATTACCCTAAGATATGTTAAGAGTGGATTATAATAGAATTATTGACCGATGATATTGTTTATTAATTTAATAAACAAATTTTACTTTTAGTGTCCGAAGTTTCTTATTGACATTTCAAGATCGAACAGTCAATGCAAATAACCACGATTTGCCAGTGCAGTCAAACATATTCAAAACAACCATTTACGAGAGAACATTAAGATATAAAATATTTAAAAAAATTATAATTGTAGCGACTGCAGAGATCTTTTTAACCAAACTCATTTTAAATTAAGAAGTTTCCAATTTAGACGAGATTGGCTCTGGTTATTACAGTAACTATATACAATTTTCTGTTAGATTCATTATAAACTTCAAAGGATTGCGTAATGGAAATGTATATAAATGTAGTTATAGAATAAAGCCAAATACAGTTTCTTAGGAACAGCAAAGTTCAACTTTCAATAAAATCACACACATTTGTATTTTCAACAGCGTTCATCATAGAAAAACAAACATGAAAAAGATTTGTAAGTGACATGCTGTTTGTTCATGATATTTGTGTAAACCTTGTACCTCAACGCAAACTAATACTGTTTTTCAATGAAAAAATGTAACATACATTATTATTAGTTAACGTTAATTTTATACAAAAAATTATAAATGACATAAGTATTCGGCTACTACATATATCGGGCACCTCTAATACATTTCTGTACGCAAATCGATGGTACATCTAAATTGGCTGTGTATAAAATTCCTAGACAGTGTGGGCCAATGAAAACGATACACACCGATTTTTCATATTAATCGTCATTTTTTTTTAAATCGGTCGTGCCCGTCAATTTGTGTTTTGAGGGGAAACTGTTTGCGTTTATTTTCAACCTTGTCACTTCAACCTCTTAGGGATGGTGAGCTTCACCCCTAAAATTTTAAATAGGAAAGGGGGTAGAGTCATATATCATTTTAAAGGGCATTAAATTCTCGTTCTAACGATTCCTAGTTTTTCAAATTCGGTTCAGCATTTTTCGAGAAAATGCAATTAAAAAATGACACGTTTTGTTGTTAGTAGTGGTAAAAAAAAATTATTATTGGTCAGCATTTTTTGACAGTGACCATCATAACTCAGGGTGAGTATTGTCGAAACCAGGAGATTTCCCGTTTTTAACTATTTGAAGAGCATTTTCTAATTCAGCGTATCTAAAGTCGTTAGATATATGATTTTGTTGGGAACTTGTGCGTTTTAGGTCCCTAAGCTGCCTTTTAATGTCTATAGAGTGGGCCCTATCCCATGCAGCGCGGACGTATCGACTATTCGATTGGCGATTTGGTTAGCCGTGGTACTTGATGTCTTTTGTGGAATGGGCGGAGGCGCCTAGTTTCTTAAGAATGTTCCACGCTTTCCTACGAGAATGCTTAAAATTCATATTTCGAGTGGTCTCGTTCCATTTGTCTCTTTGTTACTACTGCCCCGAACACGGAGATTGTTTGCAATTGTTATTTTAAGTTAAAGACAGGTTTATCTTAATGCAAACTACAGCATAAAATACATTTTGAAGCAATAATTCGCAACAGTAAATAAATGAAGAAATTATAAAGGTTACGCAGTAAGTCATCGGCAACATCTGATCTACCACTTTCCAGGTAGTCCTCATACAGTAGGTCATTAGCTTTACTCCAGCATGGTGTATACTCTTTTCTTACGCCTCTTGGTATGTGTTTCTTGGCTGTTGAGATGACCATTTTTACAAATTTATGGTAGTTTGCGACGAGTGGTGCAATGAATCTTATATTGTCATCTACGCCAGCAGAAAATTTTCAACAGTTTGCTTTTGAGAAGTTCTATCTTGGGTGAGGAGAGCTTTGAATGGTCGGAATTTGCGTGCCCATCTCCAGGAGTTCAGGGTGATGTTGGCTGTGTGGAAAGTGTTTGAGGACATAGCGGGTGACAAGTGCAGGCTTGCCATGTTGGTCGGCAGATACAAAACACAGGTCGGGATTGGTTGCCCTCCGGTTATTATTACCATACAGATATTTAGTGTTTTGTTCGTTGATTTCTAGTCCAAATTTCTGTATACTGTGATACTGCTGTTCGTAACTCATAAAAAATATAAATAATTGTTTGAAAACAACTTTATGTTGACTGCCTTGGTTATGATTAACTGTTTATTCGTTATTCCATTTTTTGCTGTCTTTAGTTAATTCCTCTGCAGTGTCGTTCTTACAAATTTATATTATTATTCTTGGCTATATTCATTATCCACGTCTCTGACTGTTTTGTCTGCTCATTATATCCTGTCATTACCAATTTTTTGTGGTCGAGATTTACTTTCTCTTTAATCCATTCCTATTCACAGTCTCTGAACTTAAGTTTCCAGTAACCTATCTTCATTTTATTGCCTCTATTTTTCGCCCGCGCTTTAACTGACTTATATTCTCTTCGCGCTTCTTGTAAGTCACTTCCAATTCAGATTTCCGACACATCCCGCTTAGATTTGTTTTTCGTTGCGTTCACGAGTTTAGTCGAGAGTAGTAGATGTGTTTGGGATTTTTGTTGCTGTTGTTTCTTACAAAATCGTTGATTCTACTGCGGAAAGGATACTAATAATTTAACTTTATTATGAAAAAGGCAGATCCGCTAGTATTACACCTGAGTTATATATTTAATGAACAAATTCGTAATAAGTACCTATGTTAATCGAAAGTACGTTCTTGAGCTAGTAACCAAATTTCGGGAGACGGGAACGGTGGCAAATGGAAAGCGAATCGTAAAAGCTGAAAATCGAATAGTGGGAAATGAAGCTATGGAAATTGCACTTTTGGGTCACGTCCATCTCGTTCCTACTTTAGATACCCGTAAGTTGGCAACAATTGCTGGCATATCTCGTGCTAGCATTCGAAGAATTTTAGAAACCCATAAATTCCATCCGTATAAAATCCACCTTGTCCAAGAATTAAACGAAGATGACTTTGATAGACGTTTGAATTTTTACGAGAGTATGAGTGGACGAATAATTAATAACCCAAATTTGCTTCTGAATATATGTTTTTCGGGCGAATCTTCCTTTTTGTGAACGGAATTGTTAATCGCCATAATTCCATGAAGTTCACACTCAAACTCCTCAAAAATTAAACGTGTGAGCTGGAATTTATGGCGATCGCGTTGTTGGTCCTTTTTTTCTGCCAGGAAATCTAACAGGAGAAATGTACTTGGATTTAAGACAAGATCATGTTGATCCAGTATTAACTGAAATCATAGAACAAAATGACCGTTACAATATGAATGAGTTGATGTTTCAACAAGACGGAGCATCTCCACACTATGCTCTTGATCTTCGTCAGAATCTGAACGAAACATTTCCTGGTAGATAGATTGGCCGAAGAGGAGCAGTGGAGTGGCCTGCGATCTCAGCAGATTTAAACCCTTCTTCTGTGGGGCCACATAAAATATAAAATTTATATTTGCGTCAACGGATCAACAACGAATGCCGGCAAATTACCCCAGAAATACTTCAGAACGTCCGAAACAGTTTTTAATAAAACCTGTACTATTGTATGTATGCTGGAGGTCAACATTTCGAACATTAACTAAAGTGAAAGTTAAGGTAAAATTCTTAATCAATAAAACATTACTAGTATAAATTATGGTAAAAGTGAAAAATCGTGGTTTTTGGCGGGTTACTATCTTTAAAAGGCATTTTCTCGAAAACTGCTGATCCGAATTTGAAAATCTAGGAAGCGTTAAAATGAGAATTTAATGCTCGTGAAAATAATGTACCACGCAACCCCCTTTCCTATTTAAAATGTTAGGGGTGAAGCTCACCACCCTTAGTAGGTTGACGTGACAATGTTGAAAATAAACGCAAAAAGTTTCCTCTTCAAAACAAACACTGACGGGTCCGTGAGATTTTAAAAAAATGACGATAAATATAAAAAAATCGGATCTGCTTCGTTTTCATTGGCCTACCCTGTATATCAAAAGAACTAAATAACGCCTTATTTTATCCACAGGATATCGCACGTGTTTAAATTGAAACTTTATCCTGTTCATCCCGACGAAAGACGACGCCACGAACATAGGCAACTAACCGACACCAGAGTAACGTTGGTGGTTGTCCTAATTCCTTTGTACGGAGCGAAATGACTTTCGTGGAGTGATCCTATAACTAAACCGAGGATTGACCTAGATATTCTGGGCCGACTTATTCGAATCCCTCAATACAACAAACAAATTTTGAAGAAACCTATTATAACTTTATATTAGAGTAGCAGAAACCTTGTTATCCCAAACGAATTCAATCAATGGTAGCGACAATTCACAAAGTTATCTTTTAAGTTTATTATTATTACTTTACACACAATACAGTCATTTCAACATGGCTGTATGCAAACAATGTAATATTCAAGCAAACACATTAACACATTACTGTGACTGAAAGGGATAATCAAATGACAGGCTGCAACACTAAAGGAAAAACAGAAAAACATAAGACATAGCTTACATAAGAAAGTTGCTCCACTAAAAATACCATCTAAAAATTCTCCAAGCTAAGAAATTGTGCTAATTTACATGCCAAACTTCGCAGTATTGTTAATATTCTTGACAGTCACACAATGACGATGGCAGCCGTGTACTTTTAATATTTACAAGCATCAAAGTAGAGCTTATTTGTAGAGCAAACAAAGTCTCATTACGCAGTCTGCTTCCATTTGCATTCACAGCCCGAACTGCGACTCAACGGTGATGGAACAAACAGAAAGCCACCGATGAAGCGTTAAAGCCTTAAAAAGCTAAGACAACGTGAAGGGTCAACGACTTCCTGGTTTCTTTCGGGCTTCTCACCAAAACGAGACGCGAGCTTGCGTAAATAAAACTTCCGTCTCTTAAATTTCTGACAAGTTTTTCGGGCATAAATGGGTTCTCCCGCAGGATCTTTTAAAGTGGGAAAGTTGAATGAAAAATGGAAATGTGCTACTCGCCAAGCACTTGGCGCGTTTGGAGGTCGATCGGTTTACGTAAGATCATGACGAGATTAATGGGACAATTATTTCTGGGTTTCAGAAAGTGCAACCCATAAAGACCTTGTAATCCTCATGTGGGTTGGTAATGATGAATTAAATTTAAAGAGTTAAATAATTGACAATGACGGAAACTTCAACTTTCAAGTACTCACTGAGGTTTGGGAGTTGGAATTTGTATTAATGAAGTCTTGGCAAAGGCGACACTTTTTTGATGTATGTCTTTAAAATACCAACCTTCTACTTACGGTTATGGCAACAACTAGCTTAGCAAACTTAGCAAAACGAGGTCGTACTTGCAAACATTTTAAAGTTGCATGCTCAAGTAAAGGTTATGAAGAAACGGACGTTAATTAAACCATCTACATTTGCAGGTTTGTCCAAAAGATTTTCATACTTAATTAAGAAAAAACACAAGTTGCGTATTCCGCAAAATAATTTACGAAACAGCTCTTCTAATTGATGATAATTTGTAAGTACTTAAAAATAGCCTGCGAAGAGAATGTCACATAAATATTAGGTCCAAACTTCAGTTCGTCTCGCATAACGGTAGAGGACCATGAATCTTAATTGTTACTTTTACAACCATTTAACCTTTTCGAATTTCTTTTGCATATTCTCATACTAAAACACACTCGAAACAAAAATTTTTCACTAATATCAAGTTTTATAAAGAGACGTGAAAAAATTAGGAAAGCATTTGGCCTAGGTTTCCAGTACTCTTGAAGTGTCTGAATGTTCCTTCAACAATATCAATTATATTTATAAATGAATCAACACATTTTTTGGGTAATTATTAGAACAAATTCATACTTGAACAACAAGAAATGTGGAAAATGAACGTTGCAACTGCACCAACTTACCACAATACCAATTAAATATTACGTTGAACCTCATTATGTTCCAGAACAAACACAGGAATGGAACAGTTGACGTACAAGTGAGTATGACTTATGCGCCAAGATCGCATAAAACAAGGAACGGTATACTTAAATATAAGTTGGCCTAAAAACTGAAGAGTCTTAAAATATGGAATTTTGTTATATCGTACTAGTAATAATTTATTAAACCTACTTATGCGATTTGAGCACCTTTTTGAGTAACAAGGTATTACATTTAAATTCTACTATATTTCATAGATGAATGTTTTGAGGCAGTGCAATATTCACATTTCCTTTGCTGTCATAAATGTATAGCTACATTTCAATTTTATTGCTTCAAAACTATTAACCTAAAATCTATATCTTCAATGTGGAACGTTTGTCGCTTAATTCGAGGTTCATAAAGATACTAAACACTAACAAATATTAGAAAATATGGTAGACCGCCAGAATAAGTGAAGATCATCCACACTGTAGCGCTAAATCCGCCATCATCAATATTTATGCTTTAACTATCAACCCAAAGAAAGTAAAATGTCGTAGAGACACTATTTTGGCATTGTGTTATAATATAAAAATTATATTAAATTGCCCCAAGGATATTTACTTTCTTACTTTGCAATTCTGCATCCCGTGAGAAAGACAACTTACATATATGTATGAACGCTATTTTTCGATTTTTAATATACACAGTCCACGGCCTAAAGCTGAGAAACTGTATAGATGTAATTCGTCGCACCCTATTACGATAAAGCACCCCCAATTCGTTCCCTCAAATAATTTCATACAAAAGGAAAATTTGGGTGTTACTAAAGAAAAAACAGAGAAAAACTAAACACACGAATACAACAAGATTAGTAATATAAGGTGGCCCATTAACAATGTCATGAATAGCATTAGTTTGCTGAACTGTCAAAATATAAATTAAAAAAAAAAGGTGGCCCATTATAAACTACAAAAAATACACGATTTAAGAAATTTCCATACAAAGTGTAAATTGTAGCCCACGGGTTCAGCTAGTTTATATTAATTTGACTATGGATAAGTGGTTGTAACGGAATTGTCTATGCTAATGTTCATTAAAAGCTTTTGGTTGGTTTCTGAGATTCTACAACTATACATTTTCACAACTAGAAATTAACTTTAAAAACCTCAGCGAAATTGTTCCATTTATAATTTAAAGATTTCTTGATGGTAATATCTATCTTGTCGACAAATAATGCGATTTAAATTTTCATCAACATCGCTTGAACCGTTTGTTAGACCATCAAACCAAACAAAGAGATAGGGGTGATTTTGTATTTTAATCAATAAATTGCATTATATACCTACATATATATATATATATATACAGGGTGTCCCTAAAATGCCTTAAAAGCTTCAGGTAAACTTTTTCTGCAACCGATATAGACCTCAAAATTGCAAACAGGAACTTCCTATCGCGCTTAATTTCCTCATAAGAGCCAATTAAAGAATCTGAAACTTGACAACACTGTGATTTGCAGCTCGAATTACTACGTGGCTTGGATGTCTTCTATTAGGAAAACGCTGAGCGTAAACCCTAGCAGCCTCATTGCAGTTTCCCTCACATTCCGCAAGAATCCAAATCATATCCACGTACTCGTTTATAGCATACGCCATAATGATGGTCAAGACACAAGTGAAATCAATAACACGAATTAAAGGCGAATTTAATGCAGAATTCGTAATGCCAATTCTAAATTGATTTACTTAACACACGTGACAAAACGCAAAATTTTCGAAATTTTCATGCACCTGCATTGCAAATGGTACTTTTACCAAAATTATGATTTTTAACAGTACTTCCAAACGAAGAACTAAATTGCTAATTCAAGTTTAATTAGCGGTATTGAATTAATTTAAGTTTTCCTCATTAAAGAAACACATTTTTACTTAATTTCTTATAACCATTTGGCTAAAATTCTGCACTAAAGGTATGAACTTTAACACCATCGTACAAGTTTGCAGTTTTGTCTTCAGAATTCTTAAAGGGAAAAGTTTACCTGAAGCTTTTCAGGCAATTTAGGGACACCCTGTATATATTTGTATATATATATATAATAATAAATATAATATTCGCCCAAATACAAAGGTCTAGTGAGTTAAATTCGGAAGATCTGGTTGGCCCTGCAGTTAGACCCCTTCTCCTATCCATTTGTCGTTATAGATTATGGGTTGTATTTGACATTGATTGATAAACGTGAAGGAGCCCCATGGTACATAAATTACAGATGAACCCTATCATTCAGGGGCACATGTTTCAATAGTGGAGCATAAGTTTTATTCAAGCAATCAAGGCACAATTCGCTAGTTAAACGATTTAGTAAAAATGCTAGCCATATTGTCCGATCTTCCAAAATACTTATCCAGACATTTTCGTCTGTCAAAATATCATTATTATGCAGATTATTGATACCGTTATTCCTTATTCGCATACGAAGCTTCATCGGTAAATAAAATATTGGTAGCAAACTTTGGATTTTCTGGAACTTTACTTAGTATCAATCCAAAAACACCTTTCTTGAACCATAATCAGACTCAGTACGAACTTGTACCCGCTGGATATGGTACGGGATAGAATTGTGTGTAGTAAACAAATAATAATAATGTAAATTTAGTTTTGCATTGAACATGAAAAGCTTACTATTGCAGATTATTGATTTAAATACAGTATAGCCCGTATCTCTGAAACAGTTGGTTTGCAGACATATTTTGATCAAGACCTTTATGTTTGATTTGATGAGTACTATGCATGGGTAAATTATCCAACCAATTTTTAACACCCTGTCCACATATCTACACACTCATTTAGAGACATATTTTAAAAACCATTTACAAATTCTCGTGATTTCCGTTAGAATCTCAAATATGATCTCAACAATAATCGTCATATAATTGGAACATAAAATTATTTAGCTTGAACTTTGAAGCTATAAACACGATTTTAAATGTACTAAGAACGATCATCGTATAAACTTCAAGACAGGAGCTGCGTTGGATAGGTCCATTGGGGAATTTCCCTCGGGGCTAATGTGATTAGGGGCCAACGTGTGAGTAATAATACCTTAACGGTTACAACATTTATATGCAAACTTGTCGTACCTACTCTTCGTCAACACCACAGTACTTTACCGAAGTACATAAAGTAGTCAATTAACATCTTGTTGATTCATATTACCTTTCGAAATCTTTTGTTCTGATTTTAATTGGTTTCAAGACGCAAAATAAGTCAATTGGATTTCATGTTAGATTACCGATTTATGTTGTCATTTGCTTCTTAAAATTGTGAAAATCCCTAAAGGATTTTAACAGTACTTGAAAATTACAGAAGTTATATGCTGTGAGTTAATATTTGTATCTAAATCCTTTTGTAGGTAAAATAATTGGCAGTATGAAATTCTCTAAAACAAAGTGCTATTGAAAATTGGGAAATTAAGTAATAACTTACGGGGAGCCTGCTTTAGGAATTCAGACATTCATAAAATTATAATTAATTTTGATAATAAGAATATTGTACAACTTGATTAATGGTTAATTAATATACTAAAATTAAGAAAACGAATCTATATAAATTAATTGCTTATATTAATATTCATTATTTAAGAAACACAATTCTTGATAATTATCTAATCACTATAAGGAATATTTTATAGAAAGAAAAGCTATCCAAATAAACCTGTATATTTAATGTCTTATATAAACATTTTAATTTTTCGTACTATTTAGTGGTATATAATATATAAAATTTAACCATACAAACTGTTTTAGTATTATAAACGTTTACATTTAAGACTTATTTTTTGTGTCAAATAGATATTACTTTTAATGTTAAAAATTATACATTATATAACAAACTAACATTTACACGTCAGTTGGCTAAGCACTGCTATGCTATTTTTAAATACATATACAGTAGACTATCTGTAGTGGCAATTACTTGGGCTTAGAACGTTGCTATTGACTTCGGTTGACGAGATGGCATGATACAGGAATACGGCCTACTGCGTACTTCCGAAAAAATTGGCCTACTTGACACCGGAATCCCTCCATTACTATACAAATAAATGATACTAAATTAAAGTTTATAATAATAATAAAATGAGGACGGCGCCCAAATGTATCAGCGTCAAAACGGCCGGCGCCAAAATGGCCGGTGTCACTACTACCTGCTCCCCAATTAGTTCGAGTGAGCGTAGAATGAAGGTCTTGTAGTGCACGTAACTACCTCGTCCTTGTATTATTTAAGAAATTGTATTTACACTACTTTACGCAAAAAAATCTTCTAATTTTATAGGCGACTTCGACAAAATATAATAGCTTATTGTTATAATACAGAGTCATTAAAATTACTTGCTAATGTTTTTAATAACAAATAACAAACTATTATTCATTTACAATGGAATGCTTATTTTTCTAATTTAATACGATAAAATGTTCTTTTAGAATATTCCAATAATACTTTGCTTCGCGAAAATGTCTTATTCTACAAAAAATTGCAAGAGCTCCGTATTCATTCACATTAAGACGCAAATTAAAAAAAATGCATTTAGTTTTGAGATAAAATATGGGACAAAAAGACACCTATAGAAAAGTTTTATCTATGTGTCACCCCTGCACGCCACTGATTGGCTGTGCCGGCTGAAGAGGAAGAAACTCCTACACAGCCATTGAAATGTATTTATATAGGTAGGCTTACTTATAAGTGACTTGTACTTATTATGTTTCAATATTCTGGGAAAATTGAAATTGTGTTGATTGGTTGTGCTTTTCCTTTTCGAAATCGGTACCTCTTATATAATATATATAATAATAATAAAAATATAACCTTAGAAAATTTGAATAATTAAGGAAATAGTTATAGGTATATAAGAAAATTCTCTAATGTTTGTATCTACGAGATAATTTTACGAGATTTCGTATTTCCTTAAGTGATCCTTACAAACTACAATTTTCGCAACACGCTGTATGTAAAATAGTTGTGTTGGCTGATCACTACAGTCCACCGTATTTAAGACGAGCTTAAACACAACGTGATCCCCGACATAACGAGCGCTTACAAAGTATATGTTTAGATTTGCTCGGTTTACTGTAATGTATTTATGTAATTTTTAAGTATGTAAACATATACGAGGGCTGTTCTCTTTCCGCTAAACCTATCTAGTAGGCTGTAATATTTTGAAATACATTTTACTTGACACTTTTACATACTTGTTTAGAAGTTTAATTATAGTGGAAGTTGTCAAATATACTTACTTAAAGGTTTTGAAAATACATAATTTTAAAGTAATCCTTTCCATAAGAAATCATGTAATTGAATAAAGAGCATTATTGAGCTATGATTTTTTACAATTTCACGCGTGGCTTAAGCTGTAAAGAATGTTTTGAGGAAATCAATTGAGTACTTGCTGAGAAGTCGCGTTCCCTAGCTACCGTAAAGCGGTGGTACAATGAATTTCAACTTGGTCAACTTTCCTTAAATGACTACTTTCGAGCTCCTAAGCCAAAAACGGTAATTACCGAAAAGAATATTGGTTTTGTACGAAACATGATTGAAGAGGACCGGCATGTTATTTCCAGGAGCAAGTTTAAAGAAGGTGTGAAAGCAATTGACACTATTTTACACAAACATTTGATGGTACGCAAGCTTTGTGCCCGTTGGATTCCCCACAATTTGACTCCAGTTCAAACAAAAAACTGTGTGGCATGGTGCAGATCTACACTGGATCGCTTTGACAATGGATCGTCTCATTTGGTATACAACATCATTACAGGTGATGAAATGTGGGTACACTGATATGATCCCGAAGAAAAGCAACAGTCGGCAGTTTGGGTCTTTGATAACAAAGCAACTCCAACAAAAGTTGTACGGGAAAAAAGCCGAAACAAGAAGATGGTCGCCACATTTTTTGGAATTACTGAACATGTTTCCACTGTAACACTAGAGGATCTCCGTTCTGTTAATGCTGAATGGTACATTACAGTTTGTTTCCCTCAAGTTCTCCTAAATGTTCACAAAAACCGTCTAAGAGGAAGGATCATCTTGCATCAAGATAACGCTAAGACTCAGTATTTGAATGCCCAAATCATTGAATTAATGGGTCATTCGGCGTATAGTTCAGAGCTAGCACCTAATGATTTATTTTTATTTCCGCGTGTAAAGAATAAGTTAGGGGGTTTACGTTTTACTTCGGTCGAAGAGGCGGTTGACGCATTTAAAAATAAATAAATAATCTAACGCACGAAGAATGGAGAAAATGTTTTAAAGATTGGTTTTCACGGATGCAAAAATGCATTAACTGTGGAGGGGAATACTTTGAAAAATTATAAATACATGTATTTTGTCAATAAATTGTGTATTACTTTACGAGGGTTGCCTTTTATATTTCGGGATTAGAGAACAAAAAGAAATATTTATCATCGAAAATGGCTTTATTGTTTTTCAAAATATTCTCCATCGAGATCAATACACTTTTGCATGTGTGTGAACCAATTTTCGAAGCACTTTTTCCACTCCGCTTCAGATATCTCCAAAATGTGCATTTTGAAGGCATCAACCGCTTCTTCATGTGTCGAAAAACGCTGACCTCGCAATTTATTTTTGATGTTCGGGAATAAAAAGGAGTCATTGGGTGCCAAATCAGGACCTTACGGCGGATGACTCATCAAATCGACGTTTTGAGTGCTCAAAAGTCACTTGTTCGAGCCGATGTGTGAGAGCTCGCCGTGGTGGAGAATGATCCGTCTTCGGCGGTTGGTTTTCCTTATTATTCCGCAGACTTGTGGCAAACAAATGGTTGTGTACCATTCAGAATTGACCGTTCTACGTTGCCCCAATAGTACGGTTGAGACATGTCCAGTGTTTCCGAAAAAACAGGCGACCATTTGCTTCGAAGTTCTTCGAGCACGAACGACTTTTGTTGGGTTTGGCTCGCCTTGGAAGACTCATACAGTCGACTGCTGTTTACTTTCGGGCTCATACGCGTAGATCCACGATTCGTCACCTGTCACGATGTCATACATATGTTTTGAAGCACCGCGATCGAATTTGTTGAGCATTACTTGCGACCAATTGACACGAGGATATCTCAATCTCACGACAAGTCACGTAACGATCTTGCATTATCAGTTCACACACCTCATCAATGTTTTCCGGAACAACAACCGATTTTGGATGACCTTCATGAAATTCGTCGTCCAGCGAACTATAGCCACGATTAAATTCGGTAAGCCATCGATAAATACTGGTCCTTGATGCTGCTTCGTCGCCAAAAATCGAATTAAGTTCATCGATGTACTGCTGTTGAGTTAATCCACGTCGAAAGTTGTAAAAAATAATCGCACAAAAATGTTCACGATAATTCCATTTTTTGGTCGATATGAATTTTTCAAGTTACTGTAAACTACTCAAATAACGCTCGTACGTCAAAACGTTCTGAGTACGTATACCGTCAAAAATGTTACGATAGAGACGTCAGTTGCCAGATGGCAGCACTAGTCAAATCCAGAAATACAAAAGGCAACCCTCGTACTAGGTTCACCCGAAAGAGAACAGCCCTCGTATTATCCATGGTACTATAAGTGTCAGTACTATGAGAATTGTTTGTAATTTACCCAGATATTACGTTTAACTGATATATAACGATTACATATTTGCAGGCCCAAAGAGTTAGTTATAACTAAGTTAGACTGTATTTTTTATTATTTTAGTAACCTTCAAATTACTACTTTTCTTAATTTTTGGTTTGGATGCAAACATTTCTCACACATGAAAACCATTTAAAATTAGTTGACAATACTTTCAATCGTTTCGCAACCTCGTGTGTTTGCCATATATGAAGACAGAATATATTAAAGAGAAGCACATAAATTACCTTGTTAAGTTAGATAATATAAATAATGCTTTCGATAACCAGAAAGTCGTGGGGTCTCTGAATTTGCAATCATAGGTTATGTTGAATATTAAATAAAGCTCGTTTTTATATTCAGTAAGAAATTTCATTACCTAAAATCATTTAATGTAGCAATTCTGCGAAGGTATAATACATTGCCAGATTGCGATGAGATATAAAAGTAATTTCCAGTCCACTAATGTGAATTATACGTTTAAGCATTAGAAATAGATCATCAAGTAGTAAGAAATTTGATTCGATTTCAATACTCTGCGAAAATCATTTTCTTTACTCTAAATTTAACCTTTATTTTGATTAAACAGTGGATACGTGTTTCCGTTGAACAGTTTCTTCAATTTCCTTCTTCCAACCTACCTACTCACCGATTCTCCTTTACTTTCGACCAATTTTTATTACTTTGTTATTATATTTAATTTTTTATTTGAAAAGCGTTCATAAGTTTTCCACATCCATTCGTATTAATTAAAAAATTTGCTTCTCATTTGATTTAATAAAGGTTAAAACAATTTGCTGAAATAATTTAAGACAAACTTTTCACCATAAGATACTTACAAAGGAAGGTATCAACTAACAGTAGTTGGCGTATTCTTTCAATTTAATTCGTTGTAAGTTGAGCACTTTCATAGCAGACGTTTGTGTGGTATAACATCATCATCCTACCGTGAATACGACTCCTTTCACACGGCTATTTAATTTAAACCCACTCACTCGAAGTCGGTTGCAAATTTTACATCATATCGCGTTGCAGTTGCTTTAAATGCCTTCTTGAATTAATTTTATGCAAACGAACAAAGAATGAGTTTCAAGCTTTTCCGATAAAAGCGGTGGAAGAGCGTGGGAAATCCGTTAAAATGTTTAGGAAGCATCTGGTAAGGAAATATCAACGTTATTAGCTCGAATCTGCTTCGATTTCTCGTAAATGTTAAAGCAATTATCCGATTTTTATCAGGAACGTGCAGTTTCAATCACTTTCTGTTTAAATGATCGTGAGATAAGCAGTTACCCCAAGAAAGGAATCGAAACGGATTTACAAAAACTGTGTTTAGAAAGGAATTGCATTTTCGTTTCAAAAAGATTGTTATATAAATTAACACTGGGCAAGAAATGGCAACTACATTAATCTAATTAACTTTTTACTAATTCTGTATAAAATAACCATAAGCAAAATAATCATTTTGTGGAAACACTTTCGCAGCTAGTGCCAATCAATCTCCATTTTATCCATGAAGTGAAGGCTTCAAAAGTTAGATGTTAAGAAAGTTTAGAAAAGCTTTCTACTGTTGACATATATAGTTTAATTTTGAGTTTAGCTAGCGGAATTGTTGTTTATTTGAAAAGTTGCCTCTAAAATGGGAAAGTTGAAGACAAGAGGAACACGGAGTTACATCACATGCCCTCGGGGTAGCTTTATGGAAATACTGTTTGTTATTGAAACAAACAGGATTTTTGTGATTTAAAAATAGTGACATCAGCTTAAGAAGCAGCAAGAATGCTGTTAGCTTTGGAACAATGTGCAAAATTATGAATATGTAATTGACTATAAAATATCATGGACGAAATCGAACTTAGGAGAACCAGCTCATCCGTACCTACCGAGCTGTAAAACAAAATCAATTCCAGATCAAAACATGGGAAAGCAGGACAAAGCCAATTAAAATTTTTTAACTTATGCAGAAAACAAGTTTAGTTTCACAATGAACCTACGGTTTTACACGACCTCGCCTTTGTATGGTGTAAGTCGATAAACAGACGCTATCTACAACTATAATTCCTGTAAGAGAACGAATAAAAGCCATTATTTACTACGATAGCTTCACGCACACACCTGTAGAACTAATAATAGAAAGCAGACATAAAAGGCGTCGTTATGAAAGAGTATTTTAGCTTAATTAATAATAAGATTGATGGAAATTTGCCAAGAGGTGAAAAGGTTCTAAAAATATTGGGTTAAGTTTCTTGAATACATTAAAGAGTGTAAACTCTGAAATACCATAGATGAACATTAAAAGCTTACATAAGCTTATAAAAGAAAAACACCAACTATTTTCGGTAAAAGCAACAGCAAAAGTTACATCGTAGTTGAGTTACAGTATTTTCTTATGAGACCTTGTAAGAACGCTGGACAGCGGAATCCGTGCGCTACGCTCCACGCCGTCTAAGTAAAAAGTAAACAAACTGTGTGACAATAAGCGAAAAGGACCGTCATAATAATATCCATATAACTTAAATATATCTGGATATCTTCTGTTATTTTAAAACCGATTGCAATGTTTTTCAATCAGTATTTGTCAGCTTCTTGCTTGCCTCTTAGAGACGTGGCGATTAGCTCTACTAATCTCTATAGTAGGTTCAAATTGTCATCGAAAGAGAGAATCAATAACTTATAGTAAACTTCTAACTACAAGAAATGTGAACAATCACTTCGAAGAAAGTTTACAAGACTAAAGGCGCTGATATTCCCATGCTGAGACCACTAGACTAAAAGTCTAACCCGCAGAGCCTTAGCCCAATTTTCATCTTTTCGTTTAATGATTAATACATAGTTACATTATTTCATTTGTATGTAGCTTCCAACGCTTCATTATTTTTGTTAAAACTTCGGCGTGAAGAGTAATGAAATTATATCAATAAAATGTATTTGCGATGCTAGTTCATCTTGAAGGCACCAAAGAGTAAATTATTTGGGGCCAACATTATTGTTGCATCTACTCTACGTCGTAATACTCTTCGCCCATCATTATTGCATTTTTGATTTACAATTAATTAATCATATATATAGTTAAGCCGTTTAATAGAAACATTAAGTCGGGCTTCTGTTAGCGTAGAGATTAAGTTAACAAAAACGTTAAGACAAGTGGAAGGAACGCGCAATTGATATATAAATGCTTGAACACCGAAAACTTAATACAGTTTTTAAAAGTATGTCGGAATCAGAAAGTTTCCGATTAATATGTAACGCTCATGTACACTTAAATGCTGTCCATTTAATGAATAATAAGATTTTTGTTTATTTAAATATTTTAAAGTTAAATTGCAGTTCTGACAGCTCAATAGTTTTCTAATCTTAAAAAAATGTGTAAATCTCTATTTCAGACTAGTGGTAAGTTTTTGATTCATAATTGGATAATTCTGGCATTTCTGTTAATATTCTGCGGAATTTGACATAAAAGTATTTACATTTCTCGTGCTTTGAAGTCCACATGAAGCTGTAGGTTCTCTATATTTATGAAACATTACTGGCGATCCACGTACATAAGCGATAAATTGTCTCTATGATATAAAGCACTGAATTTTAATTATTAATCTTGACTTCGATCTCTTCTTTGACTCCACAATTTTGAAATCTCTCTTCTCAGCCTGAAAAATTTGACTGAAATTATCTCTTCGGGCTTAGACCGCGTCGTCGTAGAATTGAATGATGCTGGCGTTTCGCTAACCGTTGCAATATCAATTCAAATTTGAGCGATGTAGTACAACTCGCCACCGTCAATAGCAATTTAATTGTTGTCAGAAGACTACTATATATCAATTTCATTCTATGAAATGAGATAAATTATCTAATAATTACATGAAATATATTTCTTGAGAAATAACTTAATTTTTTTTAATAACTGTTGTCAAGAATAGAATTTTTGGAAGTTTTGGGAAGCATTTCACTATATCAACCAAAAGGCAATGTTTTATGAGAATAACAAATTTTAGAAACGATGAATGCTAGATTACAATATTTTGCGGTGAGTTGACACAACGACTTATTCCATTCCAATACTTGAGATCCCAGTATATAATGTCGAAACTCAGATTTTCGACTCTAAGTATACTCTAAATTTCATTACACTTGAAGCCTCAATCTCAAACGGCAAGGGCAAAATGATGTCAAGTGGAAATTTGGATTTCCATCTAACCTGGAAACCTCAAGGCCAATCTCAAGAACTGACATTATGTATGTAATCTTAAAATGTTCCTTTAAAATACTCAAAACGCAAAAACTCGACTTGCATTTGGAAATGATGTTCTTTTCATTTCACACATTTAAATAGAGATTTGGACTAATATTAAACTGCCAAGAATATATGAGATGAGACTTCGCTTGCTTTTCCCCTTGCTACCAATTATAAGCTCTACACAGATTAGTTTAAAAAATAGAAACAGGCAGGAATCTTCTATAGTTTTGTGTTTACGCTTCTAGAGCATCAAAGTAAAGTGATGTACAAACTTATCCCGATAGAAATATACTTACAGCGAGTTCGTATTACTTTTGATATAACCGGGAGTGATATTCATTTCTTTGTTTTGTATTCTAAATGTATATAGAATTAACTTTACAATTATCCCTAATTTGGATACTTTTACTGTAAAAACAAGCACGTTAAACATCACGGTATTTCGCATTTGGGCGTCGCTGTTTGGGCGGGGTCGTTTTGGCGCCAGGACGTTTTGCCGTCAGCCGTTTTGGTGCTAGGGCATTTGGGCGCCCAATTTCCGGCTTGGAACCAACCCCAATGCAGTACATTTTAATAAAAGCTTATTTTAATAAATTGTTAAGAGTGTATTCTTTGAGGCTTTCGCGGTTTCTCGAACTGTCAATATTACAATTTACTTTCGGCTTAGACCGCGTCGTCATTTGGGAACTACACCCAGCGTTATCAGGTACGGACCGACCTGTAGCTTGTCTGCCTTTACAATCATTTGCTCTAAAAGTTTAAGCAATATTTGTTTGTAGGCTCTGCCAGCCTAAACAGGGCCTTGTGCTTAGATTATTTAAACCTTGGGCCGGACAAGGATTTGATCTTAATGTATTTTGTTTGCCAGTACAATAATACTTAATCGGCTTATGCCTGTTAGCTGTTTGCGAACCCATACAAACTAACGTCTCGCAAGACATTACATTGTTAAGAGTGAGTATTAAATTAAGGTAATGTATGAAGTTCATTGGACTTCAGTTGCTGACTTGGTGAAGGACTCATCTCCAGTGGTACTCCTCAGCCAAGTAATTTAGTTAGATCGAGCTCCTACTGAAGATGGCAGCTTAGTTGTCGAAGCACGTATTTAGGTGTTTCTAAATATCGTGGTGGTAAGGGGTTTTCCTAAAGTTTGTAATATATCAAGTGATTAGATATATGCTTGCCACACTAATTACCCTATTATTACTCTTTTATACACGGTTGAAAATTACTTCTAAGTAAGAGCCAACATCCGTTTCATGTTTAAAACGTACTTCTTTTCAGATTAGGCATAGGGCGGTATTATTTTCACCTTTTTCGCCCTAAACGAGTATCTCTGGGTTTGTTCCTAATCGGGAATTTGACCCAACATACATACATACATAGATACAAACAAACACGTGAAACTAAATATATGTTTATAATAATAATACAGTGAGACGTAGCCCAAATGTTCCAGCGCCAAAACGGCGGCGCCCATATGTCCTGCTCCATAAAGATCAGCGAAACTAAATATTATAACTAAATGGTAAAACTTTGAAAGGGTTTCCTTTTATATTTGTTTATTTTAAAAATAAATTAACGGTTTTTGTGTAAAAGGAATTTAAAGCAGAAATATTTAAAAAATAGTGGCGGCCGTATTTTTCGATCTATAAAATTCTTCAAATAACCAGTCGATTTGTATGAAGGTGCTTTATAACCCTTTTGGTTCAACATCGACAAGAAAGTGCCGCTTCCGCTTCCTTTTCCAGATACATATTAGAACTAAACTTTACAACTAAATGACAATACTTTGGAAGCGCGCCTTTTTTCAAATTTGTTTATTTGGAAAGTGTTTTCTACAAAAGTAATTGTACTGCCTAAACCTTATTAAATCATGTCAACTGAATTAACGGTGTTTAATCAAACGAATCTTAAAGTAGAAATTTTCAAAAAGTCTTAGGGGCCCTATTTTCTATCTATAAAATTCTTCAAATTCCTAGTCGATCAATTCTAATGCCTAAACCCTATTATATAATTTACAGTTTAAGTCAACTGAATCAATGGTGTTTGATCAAACGGATCTTAAAGTAGAAATTTTCAAAAAATCTTAGGGGCCCTATTTTCTATCTATAAAATTCTTCAAATTCCTAGTCGATCAATTCTAGTGCCTAAACCCCATTAAATAATTTAAAGTTTAGGTCAACTGATTCAATGGTGTTTGATCAAACGGATCTTAAAGCAGAAATATAAAAAAATAATCCCAGGGGCCCTATTTGTGAATCTATAAAATTCGTCAAATTCCTAGTTGATTGGTATGAAGGTCCTTTATAACCCCTTTGATTAAAAATTGCAACAAATGTGCAGCTTCCGCTTCCTTTTCCAGATTTTAGAACTTAATTTTAGAACTACTTTGGACGTGTTCGCTTTTTAACATTTGGTTATTTTCAAAATGTTTTGTACGCAAAGTAATTTTAATGCCTAAATCCTATTAATAAATTTAAAGTTTAGGGCAACT
>JABXWE010019989.1:0-14370 GCA_014611495.1 Limonius californicus | reverse complement strand
GCTTTATAGTCAGTTTTCTGGTAGTGCTGCAACGCGATATGGAACTGACAATGAACGCAGAGCTATATATGAGTTTCAGAACTTATTTAATTTAGAAATCGTGTCCTGTGGTTTGTTTGTAGATTCTGAGCATCCGTTTCTTGCTGCAACTCCGGATGGCCTAATTGGAGATGACTGCGTAATAGAAATTAAATGTCCTTATAGCGCCCGACTACAAGCGCCTCTGCAAGCTGTATCAGAAAAAAAAATTAAATTTTGTGAAGTAGTTGACGGAAAACTAAAATTGAAAGAGACTGATAACTACATGTACCAAGTTCAAGGTCAATTAAATATAACTAAAAGAAGCAAGTGTTATTTTGTGATTTGGACACCATTAGGCATATCAGTCGAGGAAATATATGTTAATCCCCAATTTTGGAAAGATAAAATGCTTCCGAAATTAGAAAAATTTTATACGACTGCTTTATTACCAGAAATATTAGATCCCAGGCACACAAGACAGCTTCCCATTAGAGAAACATTTTTATAGCTAGTATTATCAAAATTTAATAAATATGATCTTCTAATATTCCAAAACTCAAAAGTCAGTTTCAAACGCCTAATAATAGCAAATTAACTTTTCATAATTTCATTCCATTTTTCCAATCAATTCGACTATTACCTATTTCAAAGAAAAATGGAAAATCTAAACTTGTAACTGATTGAGCATTTAAATTATAAGTGTTGGTGTTCAATAGTAACTTGAAATGTAAATGAGCAATGATAATGTTAAGCTCTACCTGCGTAATCTCTGTGTACTTAGTTACCTGCTGGGTTAACAACAGCCGACCCTTCCATGGTTCACAAGTGATTTTATACTAGTTGAACTGGTTGCCTATATTCCACAAATTTTATAAATTTGGGTGGTCATTTTATAATCTTAAAAAGCATTTTAAGCCTTTGTAATAAGTCTCAAAACAACTGTCGCCTGCTAAATAAGTCGCATATGATACACAAAATGGTGCTATGTTGCGAAAATTATCAATTTTAACTTTTTAAGGAAGTTATTCGCCAATCAATTATTTGCGATTTCATTAAATATAATCAATCAAAAAGACAAACCCGAAAAATTATCAACGTAGCACCAAAGATATTGATTAGTTGTACAATTTTATCGTATTACAAACATGAAGAACTAATACTAAAAGCTTATATTTGATTTCTAAGATGCCGTGCATGTAGGTATTGTAAGCAGTTCCGCGCGCCTAGTGAATATCAGCCTTAATAAACATTGCTGGATATTAGCCATTCGCTTACTTCCTGTTTTTTGTAAAAATTGTATGCAAAAATCGAAAAATGTTGGGTGGCGGTTTTTTATGCCGGTCAGTGTATTATGTGAACAGGGGCAACGTTGTCATGCAAAATAAATTATTTGTCTGAAATATTTTAAATTTGTTGAAGTTAAACTTTTCAAGGCAGTTTTTAGCATTCCCAAAAGCGCAGCTATAAAAATATGTAGCCTATTCTACAGAATAATGCCTAGTCAGATGGGATTGTAGTAAAAATTAGTAATTAATGTTGTAAATTATATGTCCATCTCGGTTAGTAACTCCATTTAAATTTAGTTCGGTTTCTACTAAAAAAAGGTGGGGTAGCAGTATATTACACTTTGAAATCGTTATTCATGACGCAATTTATTTTTTATTTGAATTATTATTTAACAATTACTGAGAAGAAAAAGAACAGCAAAATTGCCTTTTCAAGGTTGTAAATATTTTTAGGAAAATGTCTTTTAGAAATGGGTTGTATGTTAATGTTTTTGTAAGTTGCAATACTCTTCGTGTAAATTATTAATCAGTAGAAAAGTCACTCTAAAACTGACGCGAATTCTAGTTCAAGCAAACCTCCGATTTACATTTTTGAACTTTAATGTTTATAAATCCGTAAAGAATTAGTAGGTCGAATCGTGTGGTGTCCCTTGAACAAAACATAAAGGCCAACTGAAGGAAATGTATATACTATATAAATAGGATAAAGTAGCGTAGTGCCAGATTCTAAATATGAAGCAGAACTAAATTCAAGAGCTGATAAACTGTAATTATAGGATAACTAATTCAAACTTAAATAGTATACTACATTGTAAATGCTTCTGCACGAGCACTGTTCTACTTAAATCTACTTGAAAAGTTTGTTGTTGGCTGTCATCTAATAACATTTTTTCGTGTCATTGTTGAGGTTCATTGAAATCTTGAAAAAGTTCGTTGAATATCGATTGGTTTCCTAAAATTCCCGTCTTCTGCTTCTTCTTCCTTTAGCATTACAACCTTTGGTGTCGCCTCAACTTCTTCAATAATCTTCTTCCATTCGGGTCTGTTTTTTATTATCGTGTTCCAGTTTCTTATTCCTAACTTATTCAGATCGTTAAGGACACAATCCGTCCATCGTTTCTTTGGTCTTCCACTTAACCTTCTAACAGTCGGTCGCCAGTTAGTCAGAGTCTTTGTTCTTCTATTGATGTCCATTCTCTCGATATGTCCTATACATGCTATTCGCTGCGCTTTGATGAATCGTACATCTCCTATGAGCTCGTCCATTTCGTGGTTCATTTTTATTCTATATGTCCCGTCTTCGCATTCAGTGGGTACATATATATTTCGCAGAATTCTTCTTTCACATATCAGGAGCTGCTTCTCAGTTGTTTCCGTTGTGCACCATGTTTCATATCCATATGTAACAATAGGTCTGATTATAGTTTTATAGATTCTTATTTTGGAAGATTTGGTTATCAATTTGGATCTCATTAAATCTTTATAGGTATAGAAACTTCTCATTCCTGCTCTTCTTTGTATCTCAGGTGCTATATTATTTCCAATGTTTAGTTGTGATACTAGGTATATAAATTCTGGCACTCCTTGAAATTCGCAATCATTTAATCGTAATTCTTCTATTCCTGTATTCCTTTGTGCTTTGTGAGTATTCGCTCTAATTCTCCTTTAGTTCTGCTTCTTATTTCAATATCTTCGGCGTAAGCATTATTTGGGACATTTTAGTGGTTATGCACTCGATTACGTCCGTTCTTCTTATAACTGTCTCTAGTGTTAAATTAAATAGTAGAGCTGACAGTGCATCTCCTTGTCTGACTCCGCTGTTTATGTGGAAAGACTCGATCTCTTTTCCTTGTATTTTAACTTTAGCTTTGGATTCGGTTAGTGTCATCTTTACAACTCTAATTAATTGGCGGAAATACCAAGTTCTCGTAGACCCTGTAGCATTTGGTGTCTACTCACTTGGTCAAACGCTTTCTTAAAATCTATAAACAAATTGTATGTTTGGATGTTGTATTCTAGTGTTTTTTCTAACATTTATCTCATTTGCTGTATCCCATCTATTGTGGAGTGATCTACTGGGAATCCGTTTTGATAATCCCCTATAATTTCTTCACCATATTTTTCGATTCTTTTATATAAAATGACCGATAGTATTTTATATACAACATTTAACGCAGTTATGCCTCGATAGTTGCAGCACATTTATTTGTCTCCTATATAAGTATTATATTGCCTATCTTCCATTCTTTCACGTCTTTCCGCCGTTTTTAATAAGTTCTGCGGTTACACTATCGCTTGCAGGTGCTCTGTTATTCTGCGTGTTTTTAATTGCTCTGCATATTTCATTATATTTTGGTTCCTCTATCAACGGTTCAACTGTTATAATTTCTTCTTTTTTGTTCATCGGCTCCTCTCGTGCCGTTAGTAAGTTTTCGAAATTCTGTTTTCATTGGATCATAATCTTTGGATTTTCATATATAAATTTTCCTTCTTTGTCTTTACATGTGGTTATCCTGGGGTTATAGCTTTCAGTGTTTTCTTTAATTGACTGGAAGATTTCTTTGTGAGATTTCTTCTTTTGCTTTTTTCTATTTCTTCGATTTTTTATTTAGCTTACAATTCTTCTTCTTTTTGCACATGATCCTTGCTTCTCTCCTCAGTTCTTCGTACTTTGCTCTGTTTGCTTTTGTATCCCTTTGAAGGCATTTCTTCATTTTTACTTATTATTGTTTCTTTACATTCATCATTGAACCACTCATTCCTGTTGTTAGGCTTATATATTACACCTATTATTTTTTCGGCTGATTTTATGACAGATGTTTTAATATTGGTCCATTCTTCTTCTGCATTATTATCTACTGGTTCTTGCCCTAAGCACCGGTATAGTTCCTTCCTGTAGTTTAGTATCGTTCTTCCTTCATTAAAATTCTCTGTGTTCCATTTGCTACTGCTTTGTCCTTTACTTTTGACTGTCTTCGCTATGCGTTGCTTCATTTTTCCTTTTACGAGGTAGTGGTCCGGCTCACAATTCGCGCCTCTACACGATTGTACATTCGCAATTGATGACTTTCTTTGTTTAGATATCAGTACATGGTTTATTTGATTAACTATATTGTTTCCTGGAATTTTTAATCTCCTTTTATGTATTTGTTTGTTTCCAACCATGTGCTACTTATCTTACATAATCTTCGTCCATTCTTAAAATTCTATCTATTGCAATTGTATCGTGTCATGTTTACTTAACTCATCAGCGGTGACTCAGCCAATTTAATCAAATTTTGATGATAATAAAGTTGTTTAGACCATTTTGCAACGTTAAAGGAAAAAATCGATTGCCATTTATCTTGGACACTCTCTTTACAACGAGAAGTATGTTTGTATAGAGTTCCAAAAAGTAATGTTTTAGATACAATTAAATACCTATACTAACTGCAATACCAGATCCTTATACTAATGTTTACTAACTTGGTAGCTTTGGGTGACCAAATGGTAATGTATTACAATACCTTGCTTTTTTTAAATAGCATTCCGTTAGTCCTTCTTCCGATGCGTTTACTTTCCACTCATCACTTTAGTTTTAGTTCACGACTTTAGAAGAAGTTTAATCTTCGTCTATTGAAGCAACATTATTAAGGAGGAAAATACGAAACGGGCAATTAGATGGTTATTATGGGGCCTGCGTTGTTCAATATTAGTAAAACAAAAATCCTAAACACCGGACTTCAGATTTATAGGTGCTGCCCATGAAAAAGCATAATTTCGGAAGCACATTTCAGAGAATACATGTGAGGGTTAAAACTTTACCTTCTTTCAAATAAGATAAGAAACTGAAGTTAAAACCTTACGTAATTGTTGTCACTTGTATTATTTTTATATACAAACTTAAAATACAGAAATAAAATAATAACATTGTAAAACATTATGTATACATTGTTTATTTATACAGCATTTGAGACTGCTGTCGTTAAAAAATAGTGCAGCCAAGTTGTTGCTTCAAGCTAAATTTGGCCAACTGAATAACTTCGAAGCTTGCCAAATCTTTGTTGTGTTAATAGTATATACTTTAACATTAATTATTTGTTTCATGCTGTATTTAATTCTGTATTTTCTTCTTGTTTCAGGTGAGTGCTTATTAAACTTCCACGCTTTTAATGCATTGACAATATCAACAGAGGTAAGAAAAGTATCCTTATTTCTTACTATATTACAATGCTGTACAACATCAGTACTCAAATCCGAGTGATCACTTATCCACTTCCATTCTTCTTATTTAACAGCTTATGTTAAGTAAACATTTACAGTCGTCCGTCGGGCTTCCTATAAGTTTACACCTGTTTCTAGTTACCTAAAATCAAATTTCATTAAACGTTATTGTCCTGATGATTACAAAAAACAATTACAGTTCCTCATATTAAAACAAACAAACAAAATGTATTTCATATTTGTTAACCGCAGTTCCTGAAGCGGAACGTAGTAAAATTTTGTAACTCTACGGATTAGTTCAGTTCGTGGGTAATCCATACAAAAATAAGTGCTACGTTCGTATTTGCAATGGCTCTTAAATCATTAAATCAGTTCCATGTTCCAAACACAAATATCAAATGAGGAAAACATATTAATAATTAACGTGCCATAATAAATGTTAACAGCATCAAAAACACACAGCGCGAAAATATACAGTACAATATATAGCAAACAGAAAAGTTTGCGTAAGCGTGCGCTGTAAACAACAGCTTGTTAGCGAATAAACCGAAGCTCACAGAAACTTCCATAAAATTTTACAACTAGCTGGTGCCATACAGAACGCAGCGATTGTATTTCTGCAGTTCTGCAGCGCAACATAAATTAATAATTAGTAACGAGGTAGATTACTGTACCGAGCACACAACATTTAAACAAAACACTTGTAAAGTGTTAACACGTGCTGAGTTTAAATTTTAATTTCGATTATCAAAAGGAAATGAAACAAAAAGACCCTTTACAAAACTCTCATATTTAGTTAGTTGAAACTTCTAATTTTCTTTTCGCAAACCTCTCATGTATCTCTTTTTGGTTGGTTTATACTGTATGTATCATTTGCTGTGGGACGTGGATGTTGAATATGAATTAAGCTTAAAAGCTTAAAAAAATTATATTAAGGTAAAAATCTCACTTTGAAATGCGCGTTGTATTCTTGATAGGTTCTATTTTTCTATGTTGCTGTATTTTTCAATTCAGGAACATAATAATTCTTTCTAATTTATTGTTGTTGATTTATAATACAACAAAATTAAATTTTTTTAAGAATTGCTGTTAAATATAATAAACTGAGTTAAATAAAGAACATTTTCCCAGTTTATATTCCTTTGAGTAGAACTGAATTTAAAGTTAGGTACTATTAATAACTTTTAATTATAATCTAAACAATATTAATTAATTCCAGTTTCAATTAAGTAAGCTATAAGCAGTCAACAAGTTTTATTGTTTGTAAATTTCGAAGGATTTCGCTATTTAACTTTTGTTGTTCTACCAGGTTTATTCCATTTAATAGCAATTCCCTACAATTTCACTGAAAAAGTAAAAATTATTAAATAGAACAAATGGATTTTAAATATAAGAACAAATTTTCCAAAATTCGTAGACGATTTTCATTGATAAATAAAAACGGTTTGCTGGGTACTTGTCGCCCCTATCACGTCGAAGAATGTAATTAAATGCTTTACAGTCGTTCTAAATTTCTATTATTTATATAATTGGGATTTCCCTAAAAATGATTTAAACAAGCTATAACGTTCCACAAAGCGTTCATCGATTTACCTTACATTCAGATTTCTTTTGAAATTCTTCCTTGTCATTTTTGAAAGAATTTGAAAGAAAAAATATCCTATGTGTAATTTCCATTTCTGGTTTGGGGTAGAACAAATTTGATCAACATGGATTTTAGAATAGGTCCAGTAGTTTTTGAGATACAGATCAATACACACACACACTCGCACGTGCACACAGAAACCAACGTTCTGAAAAACTTACTTTTTTGAATTTCTAGCAGTTCAAAATACACATTTGTCAAAATCTTTATATCGAAAATGCTCTCCGTCACAATACAAAGTAAAAGCAGAATCTATCAGAAGTCGAACGCCAGTAGCTGGCCACCGATGAAAGCCTTTCACAGCTAGGATACTAAGGTAACACACGCTTAATGCCACAAGCGCTTATATTTTTATATTGGTAATTTTATCAATCAATTTACTTAGGAATACATTTTTAAATAAGTTTAATAGGATATTCCAGAAATACGAAGTGTGTTCAATTGAAACACGTCTTTGCTTTATAAAATCTATATTTAACAAGTTAATTGTAAATAATTACAGTCACAGTTAAGGCACCTATCCCATTGTTTTACTGAGCAACGTATATGCTGCTCATAGAATTCTGCTGATTTGAAAAAGTCTTCCACATTTATCTGTACTTCTACGTCAGACTCAAAATGCCGACCTTTCAACGCATTTTTCAGAGCTCTAAGAATATGGAAATCGCAAGGCGACAGATCCGGGCTATAGGGTGGAAGCTATAAAACCCTCCATTTCTTTCGTTGAAGATTTTTTTATCACATTGGCAACATGACCATGGCAAAATGACCCCATGCGTAAGTTTTCCTGGACGTTTCCGTCTTCTTACTTGATGAAGCTTGTTCAAAGTTTCATTGTGTAGATTTGCATTGACATTTACTGCAGGTTCCTTACACTCTATCAACAAGGGTCCTGCATGGCCAAAAAAAATGATAACATCACCTTGTCTGCAGAAGGTTGTGCTTTAAACTTCTTTGGTGGTGGTAAACTTGAATGTTTCCGTTGCATCGACGATAACTTACTGGATAGCTCGTAGTAATGGCACCAAGTTTCGTCACCAGCAACTATTGATAGAAGAGTCATCACTATTTTGCCAATAGTCTGTCAGGTGTAGCAGAGATAAGCCCATTCGCAAGCATTTTTGTTCATTAGACAAGAGAATCCATAACCCAGATTACGAACAATACTGTAGATGCATCCTACACTCACTCCAACAATTTCTGAAATTTCTCTAATTGAAATTCGACGATTTGCTCTAATAAGGCCTTACAAACATGCCATATTGTTCTCTGTTAGTGCAGTACACCGTGCACCTGCTCACGGCTCAACCGTAGTCCCCTCTTTTCCATTCCTTCACAGTTGGGTACGCAATACCTGCATGTCCGTATACTGCTTGCATTCGCGTATGAGTCTGCAATGGCTGCACACCTTCAGCGCATAAAAATTGTAGAACTGCACGCTGATCAAACTTGGACGGATTTCCAACAACAAACGCCATTTAAAAAAGTCAGAATCAAATTCAAACACCAGAAATGTGTTAATGTGTTCCTTACAAACACTACTAGAATTAACAAACGTCCTTTGAATTATTGCATTTGTTTTCAAGGCTAAGTTGATCAAAGATGCGTTTGAGTTGAACAAGGCTCGTAATATATTCAATTTAGCATGTGTTTTCATGTAAGCTGACTGGGAATAGCAAAGTTTATTTAGCAACCTTACATACAATTTTATAATATTCTCTACTTTAAACTCCGATGTTCTTCTTGTTGTTTGTTTTTAGGAGATATGATTCCTTATTAATTAGATCAAACCTAATTAGTGTTGTTCAAGGACGTGTACCGCCAGATCTCGGGCCTCCTTTTGGAGGTCTTCCAGAAAGTCGTTTGCCCGTAGGTTTTCCATTTGGTGCGTTTTTTACCATTCTATTTGCTATTTCGTTAATACACTCTTTTCATTGTCTTCATCCTTTTCAAATCCACCGTACTACATCATCCATTCTACAATGTTCTCTTATAAATTGTTTTTTTTTGTGGCTGGTAATGTAAGTCTCCTGATTGATTTTAAGGTCTTTGTTTCAACAGTTGTTAGGAATCGTTTACTGATTCCTGTATCTGCTTTCGTCTGTCCGGTGTAGGTTAACATCGTTTTATGGATTCTGGTCTTACATTCAAGTGATATGTAGTTACTCTTTCATGTTGAGTTTTCCAAATGCCTGCTTTTAGTTGACAGCTAAAGTTATGTTATGCTTCCGTAACTTGAGATTCTTATTCCTAGGTAATTGAATGACATCACTTGTCCGCTGTTACTACCAACAGTTAATTTGCACCGAAGCGGTTCTTTCGCATTGGTTATAAGCTTAGTATTAATTGTGGATATGAGTATATGGTATTGGTCGGATTCTATGTGGAAGCCGTACGGCAAGCGTTGAAGGTCGTTTTCTATTTCAGCTGTAAGTGTGGTATCGTCTATATAGCAAAGGATTTTCCTCTGATGGTTTCCTAATCGATAGCCAGTGCCTTTTACATTGGCGGTGTTTATAATCCCGTCCATTACGAGTTTAACAAAGAGGGGGTTGGGACTATCGCCTTAACGAATTCTGGTAGGTGTGGGTAAATCTCTTGCGAGTTAAATTGTTGGCATCATTTGTAATAAAATTTTTGTAGGATTTTTATATATTCACGTGGCAGCCTCTTCTCCTTTAGTATATTTATGACATCTGATCTTCTGTTAGACCGATGAAACATGTATATGTATCTCATACACATGTATACATAAACATTCTGTCACATTGTATGTTAAAGCTTTTTCTTCACTTTGAGGGAGCATGAAGGTTGCGCCTATAGTGGATGTATTTTTTTGGAAGCCATATTCGCCTTCATTCATTGGGATGTCGTTCATTATTTCATCTGTTAATATACTGTAAAATTATCTGTAACTGTTGTGACATTTAACAAATATATCACGTGACTCTAGTGACAAAGTTTCATTGATAGTAAACTGCTGCTAGCGAAATAAAATGTCATTAGGCAATAATTAACCACAAGTTGTTGAAAAATCAGGAGCAGCAATTACTTTACTATTCAAAGCATTTTAAATACCACTTAATAGATGGTGCTAAATTTTCAGTCGTTTCATAAACAATCCGTAACCGCATAAATATACATAAAATTGTTAAAATATTATTATTGTATGCTGTTGTACAAATCGTATTATTGGATTATAATTGGTAGGCAGTCCATAAAACCGCGGAGATTCCGAAAGCAGTAAAACATAACCACAACATTTCGCGTTAGTTACCACATCGTTAGCGTCCTGAAGTTTTCAAACAAGCTTTATAATAATAGGCCATAATTGAAAATAAACTGTGAAACTCATAAAACGTGTAGCCACTAACGCCTTTTTTATAACTTTTACCAACTTACTTCGTGGTCCCGAGAGGGTTAAATTAACATTTTTCCATAAATCTCGGATCATTTCTATAACTGACTGGCTATTTAAGTTTTATATTTAGCCTAGTGTGTGAAGCTATGGCTACTGCTTGCCACTAATAGTTTTCTCATAACTTTACTTCCTTTCTGTTACGATTTATTGGAGGCGGTAGTTTACGTAAATAAACTTTGGAAATCCCCTTACCACCACGATATTTAGAACACCTAAATACGTATTTCGGCAACTAAGGTGCCATCTGCAGTAGGAACTTGAACTAACTAAAGTAACTTGGCTAAAAAATACCTCTAGAGATAAGTTCTTCACCAAGTCAACAACTGAAGTCCAATGCTTATAATCTAACAAACAACGACTTAGATAGTAAATCCCTGTTAAGATTCCTTACGCCTAACCGGATAAGGAATAATTTACAACAAATGGATTTAATCTGAGTTAGGAATTTGCCCATTATCTGTATTAAAAAAAACCCCTCTATTTTTGAAAATATGAATTCTCTCATAACAATTCAATCCTGTTAAAGACAATTTGAGATTTTGTCGTTTTATGCGGTTCCCGTTTCGTAGATATGTTAGGCAAGGGTGGAGCGTGCGAATACGCGCTGCCGCTTGAGGTCACAGTGAAACGCGGCCGATCGGCTGGAGTGTTGGAATCCCGGTTGAGGCGACCGCATTTTGCTTAATTAATTTTAGGGTGCATGTTGCATGAATGGTTAGTATGTAAGGGACGTCCGCACTCCCTGAAGTAATGCGAAAGCTGTTCCGGGTGGGGAGGGGGTAATATGTACGCGTGCAAAAAAAAAGATATGTTAGGCAACACTTATTTTTAACAAATCTATGATAATGATAATATTACCTTTAGTTTGCCCAATATATTTTCCATTACAGTAAGAAAAGGCAGTTTTTGTAAATCCCCGACTTTTCCACTTTCTCTTTAGGGTTTCCCAACAAATTCCGACTGTTGTTATTTGAAGAAAATACAATTTTGGAACTGATTTGTTTTCATATTTTATCAAGGCCTTTGGGTAAGGAATGGAACAGAATATTGATGAAATATCTGGTGAAAGTGGTAACTTTGTAAAGTCGTGGAATTACGGACATTTAATCGTAGTAGCTATTTATCAATAATATCTAGAGAGAAACCATTGTAGGAAGCAATATTTTTATGTTGGGAACAATGATTTGAGTCATTGGCTATAATTTTTTTTACATTGGAACTTTTTTTGAAATTTAGAATTTTGTTGGTTAACAAATTCATCGATGTTGTGTTTAGTAATATCGAAAACGACAAAAATATCATCTACATACCTGATCCGTACCCTGTGATACTTCCCCCTACATTATTTTTAACTGCAATTGGGAAATTAATTATACAAAATAATATTTGCAACGAATGAAAATAAGCTATTACCCATAGCAGCACCCCTAATTTCTTTTGTTTATTTCTTTTATCAATATAATTTCTGAACAAGGCGTTTTTATTATTTAAAATTCGTATATTTTAAATATTGTTTGGTGTTAATATGATTGCAGGAACCTCGATTTGGTGATTCTTACGAGGGGTATTTTTTAAATAAGGTCCTTTTAAATAAGAAAAATACTGTAAATATCATTAAAATATATTTATTTCCATATTCTATATACTTTTATCTACTTTTCTACATAATTTCCATTTTTGTTCAAATATTTGTCAGACCGCTCAACAAGTTTTTGAATTCCGACGTCAAGTAAATCTGCCGCCTGTGAAGAAGCCCAATCCATGACTGCAGTTTTCCCTTCTTCGTCGTCGTTGAACCGTTGACCACCAAGGATTAGACCTTGTGTTTGGGCAGAAACATGTCGCCTTGCATTTTCATGGAGCAACATCACACCGGAAGACAGTAAGCCACGCCGCTTGTTTTGTACGGCACGCTGGAGTTTTTTCAGGGTCACACAATACGCATCAGAAGTGATTGTTGGGCCTCTCGGCATAAAATCCACTAACAAAATCCCTTTCCTGTCCCAAAAGACAGTTGCCATGATCTTTTGTGCTGAAATTGTTTATTTGGCTTTCACTATGGTTAGCGATGATGTGTGTCGCCATTCCATTGACTATTGCTTGGACTCAGGAATCATCTGAGACACCTTCCTGCCTGTATCGAGTCAAAAACGATAAAACACAGCCCAAGCTTATTGTTTTGTGATCGTCAGAAAGCAGTCTTGGAACCCACCGAGAACACAATTTTCGATAATTCAGTTTCTCCGAAACAATGGTGTAGAAAACTGACCTTGTAATGGAAATTCAATTGATAACTTTGAAATCGTGAATCATCGGTCCTCTCGAATTTTGCTGTCCACGTCACGAACCAATTCTTCAGAAATCAGAGGTCGGCCAGGGCGTGGCTCATCATGCACATTAACCCGCCCACCCTTGAACATTCTCACCGACTTTCGGACTTTACTGTCACTCATAGGCATAGCATTATCACCGTAAACTTCACAAATCACAAATCTGACGGTGAATTTCCGCTGTTGCCAAGTTTCTTGCACTCAAGAATCGAATCACAGATCGTATCTCACAGTCGGCGGGCGGTTCAATTTTCTTAAACATTATAAACTTCTACAGCCCAGCACACAGACAGACGATACGGCTGCAAATGGCGTCTAAACGCGCGCAAAGCATGCTGGGAGAAGACGCGCAAGCGCATTGCGGCTATCGCGCGTCATTCTCACTCTCATTCACAAACCGACCTTATTTCAAAAATACCCCTCGTATATTAATCGGTTTCTTTCTAAGTGTTAGGTGACGTTACATATACAGTATACCACAATGCATACTCCACTTTTAAATTACATAAAATGAGTATTATTGAACGTTATGCAATAAAATTTGTCGCTGCTTCATTTTATCCACATTTCAAATGACACCATTGTCGTATTCTGATCGGTGTAAATAATAATTTTGTCAATATATTTATGTATTAAGTAAACCTTAAAGACAATAAACCAGGTTCGCATTTCTACAGATAACACATTGTTTATTCGTGAGTCATGACTGTAGACCAGCAAATTTTCTTGCCTTTCCTATGACATTCATTTTTAATTCATAAAATATATATGTTTTTCTGACTATTTGGAAGGTATGCAAATACATTCATGTAAACAATCCTATGTATCTCTTTGATGTAATTCAGTTATTGAGTCATGAATTTTTGGTAGAATTCAATTTGTTCCGAACGCTTTATACAGTTTTTCCGCCCGTTCCCTATTTGATATGCGTATTTTTCGCATGCAAAACGGAGAAGTTGGCCGGAGATACTTTTATTTGAAGAAAAATTCTTAAAACGTTGCCTGACTGGAAAATTGTTTGAACTCACTTTCCATTCTAACAGCACGTGCTTAAGAGAACGAAAGAAAACCCGAAGATACTTTACGCGAAGAAAATGTAGTCACTTTTAAAAAATTATTTGAGAGTAGTTTGTGTGCTACGTAATATTTCCTTTTCGTGAACTTTAAAGCTTGTCAAAACACTATTTACTTTCTGCTGTTGTATTTTCAGTAGTCCATGTCGCACATTAAAATTCATCTTTTCATAAACTAATTGTGTGCAAAATTAACTTGAAGGCTTTTTGCACAAAGGTTGTACAAGCGGAAGCTTTTCCGAGACTTTTCTTCCTCAACATTCTATTGATAAGCAGGATGATGCTTTAAACTAGAATCAATCTCTATTTGTGTATTGGATTTAAAAATATTAGTTATAATAACTAACGTCTGGTAGATACCCAACTAAAATCATATCGTTAGCGTGTCTCG